>CAUYON010024891.1:0-11513 GCA_963573935.1 Arctocebus calabarensis | reverse complement strand
ACTCCCTCCACCCATCCTCCCCTCTCCCCTCCCCTTCCTCGCCACTTTCCCCATATTCTTATGCTATAATTGGGTTATAGCCTTCACATGAAAGCTATAAATTAGCTTCATAGTAGGGCTGAGTACATTGGATACTTTTTCTTCCATTCTTGAGATACTTTGCTAAGAAGAATATGTTCTAGCTCCACCCATGCAAACGTGAAAGAGGTAAAGTCTCCATCTTTCTTTAAGGCTGCATAGTATTCCATGGTACACATGTACCACAATTTATCAATCCATTTGTGGGTCGATGGCACTTGGGCTTCTTCCATGACTTAGCAACTATGAATTAGGCTGCAATGAACATTCTGGTACAGATGTCTTTGTTATAATGTGATTTTTGGTCTTCAGGGTATATACCAAGTAAAGGAATTATAGGGTCAAATGGCAGGTCTATTTTTAGATCTCTAAGTATTCTCCAAACATCCTTCCAAAAGGAACGTATTAGTGTGCATTCCCACCAGCAGTGTAGAAGTGTTCCCTTTTCTCCACATCCACGCCAACATCTCTGGTTTTGGGATTTTGTTATGTGGGCTAAAGTCTAACTTTCACTAACAACTTTCCTTTCCATTTTTGATTATATGTTTCAAACCTTCTCCACTCTCCTTAAACTTTCTCTATTTCCTCCTCTCTTCATAATCCCACGTTGGAGGGCCTTGCCTCCTACTTCACCTACTTTAGAAAAATGAAAAACTGTAGCTCAGGAATTTTCTTGGCTTCTTCCTTCGTATGCTATCTTTCTTTGCCCCTTAACTCTTGTTCTCGTTCTATCTTTCTTGTTATTCTGACACATTAGCAGAAGTCATTTACATAAAATATGAATGTTAAATAACTTCCCTGCTTAAACCCTGGCTGATTGCCCACTGCACATAGTACTGGCCAGTTGTACAGGACCTGTCACGGTCTGGTACCTGCTGACCTTCTCCTGGCCCCCCATTCTGCACTCCTTGCATTTTATGTTCTTCATGCTGATTCCCAAGCCTGGGCTTCTTATATACGTTGTCCCTTTCTCCTGGAATGCCCTACTTTATTTTGTCCAGCTCCTGTTTAGATTTCAGAAGCTGCCTTATGGTTTTCTCTGTTGAGAATGAAACTTTCTGTGATCCTGGCTCAGCGCCTGTGGCTCAGCGGGCTAAGGCACCAGCCATGTACACCTGAGCTGGCGGGTTAGAATCCAGCCCAGGCCCACCAAACAGCAATGACGGCTGCAAACAAAGGATGGCCAGGTGTGGTCGGTGCCTGTAGTCCCAGCTACTTGGGAGGCGGAGGCAGGAGACTCGCTTGAGCCCAGGAATTGGAGGTTGCTGTGAGCTGTGAGGCCACGACACTCTATCCAGGGTGACAGCTTGAGGCTCTGTCTCAAAAAAAAGAAAAAGAAACTTTCTGTGATCCACACACCCAAGGGTTGGGGATCTTTTTTATATAGTCCCAAAAGATTGTTGCTTGTCCATATTGCAGAGAATCTATAAAACTGTACTTTTCTGTTGATTTGGGTGTATCCTTGGCAAACTTTGAGCTACACCAGACACAGCATCCACACAGATCCAAAGGAGGGGGGCCCTTTGCTGTGCCAGGCTCTGCCCCCTCGACTGAGCTCCTCTCTGCAGTGGCCGGAGCCATCCCAAGGCTCAGCCGGTTCTTCTCTCAGGGATCCCTGTCCTATGTGCCTGATGTTCAGTGTCTTGATAACTTCCGTTGCCTATATTTTGTTTGTTGAGTAGTTAGTTGCTTCAGTTGGGAGGGTAAAACAGATCCTTGTTCTTCCACTTTGGGTAAAAGCAGAAGTTATATCACATGTTTTAACTGTTTGAAGCGTGTGCCATTAGTGTCAGTCACAGACTGTTCTTGATTATTTGGAGGATTACTTGAAGATGAAAGACATCAGAAACTAGTATTGCTTAAGCCTTTATTTTATGCCATATTCTTCATGTATGTGAATTTCTTTCTTTCTCCCTGCGTGGTAAGACTATTATCCTGTTTCACAGATGGCCAAACTGAGGTTTAGGAATCTCAAGTAACTAACTGAAGTTCACTGCATTAGTTAGATCCAGATTTCAAACTGAGGCTTGGCGGCTATCAAAGCTGCCTCTTCAGAGCCTCAGTTACCCACATGGCTTGGAAATCCAGAGCCTTGACATGTTGACAAATACCTCATTACTGCGAAGATAAGTGAACCACCAGGGCGAAAGAGTACCCTGGGCTTTCCATGAAGGAAACCTTTCAATGGACTGTTTTTTACTGTCCCCTGCTTGTTTGTAAAACTCTCCAGTCGGTCTCCATTTCTGTCGGCGTCAATGTCCAGGAACTCACAGTCATGGAAAGGTCTGCGCAATCCAGGACCCATTATATCTTGGACCGCATTTCCCCCTTTTCTCTCACTTTTCAGTCTTTTCTGGTCCACTGCCATCTCTCTATTTTTGGCACACGTGCCTCCCCTCCGGGCCTTTGCACAGGTTATTCTTTCTGTCTGGAATTTTCTCCCCCCCTAGCATCCTCATGGCTCTTGCTGGAATCAAATCCTGACTTAATGGTGATTATGAAGCACGTGGCTATTATATTTAAATGTCCCCCTCTCTCCTCATCAGCACCATCTCTGCTCCATTTTTCTCATAGAGATTACCATCTCCTGGCATAATGTATAACTTACTTAGTTATTGACATGTAAGCGTCTCATGGACAGAGATTTCCACCTCTTTTGTGCACTATTATATCCCTGCCACTTAGAATGGTGCCTGGTACATTGTATGTGCTCAATAACTATTTGTTGATTGATTCACCTACCAGATCCTGTACCAGGTAAGATAACTCCCAAAATTCATAATCTAGCGGGAGAGCACAGACACATAGTAAGTGTAAGACAGCGTGGAAAGACCATAATAGTAATATATGTAGGGAATCTCAGAAGGCCCAGTCTGTCTGAGTGGACCCAGGGAAGACCTCTAAAAAAGGTGAAGCCTTTGCTAATTCTTTAAGGATCAGCTGGAGTGAGTCAGGTGAGGAGGAGAGAGGTAAGGTATTCCTGGAGAGTAAATCTTTGTGCAAGCATATGGGGTCAAGAACCAGCATGTCCGTGGAGGCCACGACTATGTGATTCTCTAGGCAGTGGAAACTTTTGGAAGAATGCTCATTAAGGGAGTGCTGTGGCCAAATGAACCCTTTATGGAAGGATTACTCAGGCTGTAGTGTGAAGAATAGATTTGAAGAAGATGGAGTCTGAGGCAGGAAAAAAAGATTAAAGATTGTTGCATTGTCCAGGGGAAAGTGAAAACGCAAATAAAAGACGTATCAAAAACGTTCAGTAATCTAAAGCACTAGGATCTTGCAATTGATGATGTTTGGTTACTGAGGGAAGGGGAAAGACCAAGGTAAACCCATGTGACCCTGAGTCTGTCACCGAGCGCCTCTTGCACATTTTTTTCTTCAAGCCAATTAATGACTGTATGTATTGATCAAGCATCTCATTTTTTGCTTTATTTTATTGTCATATTTTTAAATCCTCATAAGGTCCCCTTTCCAATCGTTCCATGCTCTATAATGCCTGACAGAGAAGTCTCCAGCAAGAGATGAGGGGGGAAATGTGAGCAAGGGATCTGCACATCAGCAGATCGGGTTTCAGATAGAATTTCAACATCATATAGAAGATACAGCATAATATATCTCTTATATTACATTGACATCATAGATAAGTGAAACTACACATGTGCAAGAATTTATATCGTTATATTTTCATGTTGAAAATAAAGGTCCCAAATCTGACTATTCCACTTTGCTTGGCAAAAACTAGTTGACCTGCACTTTCTGGGATGAAATTGTGTATTCTCATTGTGTCCCTGTACTCCTAAAGGACTGTGGCTCACCCATGAGTGTGTGAATAGGGCAAAGCACCAGCTCCTAATAGCATTTGAACTGAGTATCATAGAAGTGAATAGAGGGGGCTGTGACCAGCTGCCCTCTGTACTTAAACTGCTGTGGGTGTGAGGCTGGGTTTGAGTGTATCCTGAACCCCTGCAGCTTTTGTGGAGGAGGGGAAAGCCATCTGTTGATAAAGCAGTTTGTTGCCATTGGTCCCCATTCTGATCAGTATTTGAGAAAGTTATCTTGACTCTATATTTTTGCAATGACAATGTTGATGTGTCATTTTAATATGACATTTAAAACTGACACTATTGGAAGGGACCTAGAAATCATTCAGAACAAACCTCTAAGCTATGGACAGGGAAACTGAAGGCCAGAGAGGTGCAGCGAGGTGGAGTTTGAGGCAGAACCAAGACTAGACCTGGACTTCTTAGGTCAGACTTCACTTCTTTTTCCACCTCACTCTTTCCACTGCACGGGTACAGGTAAGCCATCTTATAGGAAGGTGGATCTTTCGGTAAGACAGGAATGAAGGTTGGGAAGGTCTGGACAATATTATGTATTTCAGACCTGAACCAGTGAGAGAAAACCAGGATTAGAGTGGAGTGAGTGAATAGAAACCAGAAAGAAAAGGTGAATATGAGGCTAATTCTCAAGATAAACTCATATAACATGTGATGAGTTGGTTGATACACAGAACTGCACTGGGTAGGTATAATGTATATGTTGTGGAATGTTGAGTAAGGACAATTTTATATATATATATATATATATTACACACACACACACCGCTGACACATACCCCTAACACAGATTCACCCTCTAGTAGATATTCATAACCAGGCTTATTATTAGCAAAAAATGAAACAACAATCAAAAAAATCATTTACCCCTTTAACCTTCGTCCTAACACTGTGAGATATTGTTCCCTCTGAGCAGAGAGAAAATAAGGCTCAGAGAGTTTAAAGGTTTGCCTCCAAATCACAAACTAGCATGAGAGGTTGAGCTAGGACTTGAAGAGCAGTTTCTTGAATTTAAATCTGGACTTTCTGCAAGAGACCTTTTACATCCGCAGCCTATGGGGAATGTTTCTGAATTTTCTTCTGTGGATCAGTTTTAAAGTGGCTGCATCACTCTGTTCTTTTATTGTGGGCAGTGCGTGGTACTCCTGCTCAAAAAACATATACCCCACATCCTCCTCCCCAGTTTTCCAGATTCACGTTGCCTTTAGCTACTGATTTTCCCTGAGTTTGACAGCTAACACCGCCATGCTTGAGGACGGAGTGCATTAGGGCCTCAGGCTTGCCTGTGGTCTTTCTTTAGTTTTTCATTCCTCAGCAGCAGGGGGGAAGCTGGCTGCATTCTGAACCGGGGCACTGCCCCATGGAGATTGACTACAGCCCGGGAGTCTGCGTGCAGGAGCCTGCTCTCCAGCATGCTGCCCCAGTGACAGCTCACGTTCTTCAGGGATGCGACAGCTGTGGCTGCTCTTTGGACTTCGTTGTGCACAAGCTAGACTATTAGACGTCTCACAAATCTCTTTTCCCTACGGTGTCCAGCACAGCACCTTGGGTACGCTGATTGCTCATAAATACATGCTTCATACTCACTTAATGAAAGTTTTTCTTGGCGTTAGACTGTGGGCTTTTTTCTGTGACATTTAACACTGAAGTGTAAACATACATACATTCTAGATACACACACAAATATCAAACTTTACATGTATAATCTCTTACATTTCAAATATACACAATAGATAAATCAGGACACAGATAAATTGTATGAAGTCTGAAACATGAAATTTTGTTCGACATGAGTACCTTCTATTTTAGACAGATTAGCTGGAGAAATGAGCAGACCTCTATAAATAAGAGTGAACAGATAGATGTAATTAAGATCAGAACTTTATAAACTTTGCAGTTTTAGCATTTCCAGATTAGAACATTGTATATTTGTCTTTTTTGACTTCTACAGTAGAACCTCCAGAGTTGACCATCTCGCTATATCGACACCTGCTTAGAGTGACCTAATTTTCACAAACCCGACATGCAGCCCATGTACATATCAGAACGATCAGTTAGTCCCCTGGGTGGTCAACTTACAGAGGTTCTATTGCATTTGAAAATAGAACTACAAAAAAAAAAAAGAAAATAGAACTACAGTTGGGAGTAATAATTTCTAAAGTAATAAAGATTTATTCATAAGGCATCCTGTTCTTCTAATTTTTTTTTTTGATAAATGTGGATAGAGTGATACAATCCCTTGCTTTCTTCCTCTTGTTTCTGGGCCACAGTTAGACTATCTAATAAGATCCAATCATAGGGCATGGGATGGTCTTTCCCTTTTTTTACAGAGTTATGCAATAGCATTTTAGTATTCTTTTCTTAATTTTTAAAAATTCTTTATTTCCTTTAAAACAGATACATTAAAAAATGTAGAAATACCTATATAAAGCTTGTGCTCCTTTTACAAGGTAAAATGAAAACAACAGAAAATACATTCTAATATGTGTGAGAGAACTATATAGTGATTATTCTAATTGTACCCAAATTATAAATCCCTTAAATATAGCCAAAAATATTCTGAGTGTGGTTGATGAATTGCTTATTGTAATTATTTTCTGCCATATTTATATAAAAAATTAAACTAAGTCAAAGCTAAGTACTAAAAAATTTTGTTTTATTTCCTATTGTGATTTCAATAGGTGCAGCATTTATTTACACAGTGTTTTAAATGAAGAAGGGGTACAGACCAGGAGAAATGTCCAGTAGCACTATTTTTTTTTTCAAGACAGAGTCTCACTTTGTTGCTCTTGGAGAGTGCTTTGACATCATAGCTCACAGCAACCTCAAACTCTTGGGCGCAAGCGATTCTTTTGCTTCAGCCTCCCAAGTAGCTGGGACTACAGGTGCCCACCACCAATGCCTGCTATTTTTAGTGACGGGATCTCACTCTGGCTCAGGCTGGTTTTGAACAGCATATCAGACCACTTCACACTCTGTAGCAGTGAAAAATGTATTTCCCCAGACATTATTGTTTCTATACTGAAACAGAAAGTTGAATTTATATGTGGATTCTCTTTTAGATTCATCTATGATTTAGTAAAATTCTTCCTTTGTCATATATCCACGAGCTGCCAAAGGTCCTATCCCTAGGAACACATCAAGACATGTCTGTCATCACTGGGCCTTTGTGATGTACTGTCTGGTGTTGTTTTGTATATGATTATTATGGTCTGTCCTCACTCAGCTGTGAATTTTTGCAGGATGATGGATTCTGTCTTCTAAAACTCAGCATCCTCTGACAATGCCTTAGATGAAGTAGATTTCAGATAACTATTTCTAAGCAAATGAGATAATTCCCTCCTATCTGAAAGTAATTCTGAAATGGAAGATAAAATATAGAAAATCATAAAACTGGGTTCCCTCTGTGCAGATTCCTCTTCATGAAAAAGAAGATGCAAATAAACTGAAATATCATATGTGACCCAACCAAAAGGGTTTCTGTGCATTTAAAATGAATTGCAATACAGCCAAAAGTGCACCTAGCCATGACAGTGCACCTAAGCTGAGTACGTGCAGCCTCAGACTCCAGCGCTGGTTCTGCTTGCCTCTGTGATGATTCGCATGGTACTCTGTGCTTGGTGAGTGTTAAAGATAGATGTTTACGAATGAATGAATGAAAAGCCCCATGAAAACTCTGGCGGGATGTTTTATGCTGTTTTGCTTGGGGTCACATTTAGAGAGAGTGTGTGTGTGGGGGGGATGGAAACAGTGTCACTATGAAGCATGTGTACGTTTTGAGACTGGCCATAGTGCAAAAGCTGCAGAGTTGGAGTTGGGCAAATGACAGTGCCCAGGAAATCTCTAAAGAGATACTTAATCCATGTCTTTAAAATATCATCAAAAAAATCATCCATATTTATTATTCAGAAATTTCCTGTCATTTAAGAGATGTTCTCGTGATTCATTTTGTTAGTAAGACAATGAACACTGACTCAGCACCCCTCTGGAGAGAGTTGATTGCATATTGATAAACATTTCGGTGTTAGGCAAAGACCCAGGAAAGAGGGCGTACCTTGGGAAAAATACAAGTTTTCTCTCCTGATTTTTATTTTTGCCATTGTTACAAATGATATCATACATTTATCTTCTAGTTTTAAAAACATCTTCCCAAATTTTGCACTAATCCTCACTCTATCCTTCTTGTGAGGCAGGACAAGAGCTGTTTTCCTGGCTTTGTACATGAGAACATTGAGGTGTAGTGGACCCTAAGTAATGTCACCCACATGGGGAAGCAGGGAGACGGAGCAGAGCGTAGACCTGCCAGCATGCCCTTTGTCCACCCTGCCCACATGGACTTCTACCTGGGACTCCAACAGCGGGTTCTTGGGATTACTTGTAATCACAACATTTGAAGAAGGGACATCATTGATGACCTTCACCAACTTTTACATTTGTGTAAACACAAGAAACATCAACTTTGTCAAATCGGTGCTATGCCTGTGAGCTGAAAATCTAACACCGTGGCGTGATTGGGGTCTGAGCTCTGAACAGACAGCTGGCATTGATGTCAGTCATGGTAGGATCCCAGGGAACCTGAAAAGCACCCTCTCATCTCTGACACCCAATTTAACACAAGATGGGTAGACATTGCAGCCGTCCAAGAGGGAGGGAGCCGCACGCCTTGTACAGAATAGGCAGCTGTCTGCCGGCCTCTTGTCTGCTCACATTTCTTTTCACTTACCACTGTTACCGCAGCCTGCCCTGCATATCACATTTCTCTGCAGAAAAAAGATGGGCAGACACCTTTAAAAAATCCTCCTTCCCTCCTTTTCCTTTCATTTGGCTTTTTCTTAGACTCCTTCTCGTCTCCAGTCTTGTCTGATGACAAGTCTAGATGCAGCCAGTCCTGTAGGAGCATGGAGCAAGGTGTCTGCCTCTACCTCTGAGCAGGTGCACTTGGCCGGCCGATGTGTGCCTAAGAACTACTGCTCTTCCTCCCACTTATGGACTGTAACTGCACCAGGAGTCCTATCCCAATGTAGATATCCTCACATTAGCTGAGCCCTTCTATCTAAGAATTCTCGTAGAACCCAGGAAGAAGAACTGGCCACACTTTCTGCTCATGAGCCCAAACATGCCAAGGGGGCTAAATCCAGTCACATCACATTTAGGATAAGGTTTAATAACATGTTTGTATGAAGCTTTGGTGAGCCATAATGCTTGGAATTTATTCCATATACCTGAAACTTAGTTACATGTTTTATTTAACATAGGTTCTCAAGAGTGGCCTAGATGTCCTGCATTTGAGTGTCTTTGTTTTGGGGCAGTCTTTTTGTGGGTGTCCTGAAGCTCTTCTTCACTTTGGTGTGATGCTGAGTAATGGAATTGTGAAGCCTGGACTTTTTGGAAATTGCCTATCACATAATGGAATGGGATTGAAACCATGTTTATCTGTTGTTTTGCTTAAAGCTGCAAGAGCAGCTCAGCTTTAGAAAAGGTCTTGTCTGTACAAACTTTCACTTTATCAGAAGCTGAACTAGTAACATGATCAGCTTGGCCAGGGTAGAGTTATGGGTAGCTGTGTGCTTTCCTAGTGGTGATAGACAGAGATGTGAGCTCAGAAGGGAGACCTCGTCAGCCAAAATTGCCTCTGTTACAGCTGGTTGGCTCACTATTTCCCATTAAAATCAGGGTTTAAAGGTATCATATGTCTACAAGGCTAACTCCCTTTTTTGTTTTTAATCTTAATCTTTAAAAAATACGAAATAGGGCTCTGTGCCTGTGGCTCAAGCAGCTAAGATGCCAGCCACATAAACCTGAGCTGGCAGGTTCGAATCCAGCCCGGGCCTGCCAAACAACAATGACAGTTGCAACCCCAAAATGGCCAGGTGTTGTGGTAGGCGCCTATAGTCCCAGCTACTTGGGAGGCGGAGGAGGAGAATCGTTTGAGCCCAGGAGTTGGAGGTTGCTGTGAGCTGTGATGCCTCAGCACTCTACGCAGGGCTACAGATTGAGGCTCTGTCTCAAAAAAAAAAAAATATGAAATAGTTTTAGTACCTATCTTTTTCCTTTGAAAGGGAATAATTTTTTTTTACTCATTTCTTCTTTTATTATGAAATTGCAAATTAATAACAGTAGAAACAAATGAACATTTGCTCCCATCCACTACCTATATATAAGATCTTAACATCATTTGATATTCATTTTGGACCATGAAAATAAACAGTGCAGACGCTGTTGAAGATATGTGTACTCCTCTGAGATAACTGTTTATTCTCTCCTTGGAAAAATGCCATCCTGAATTCAGAAATTATCATTCCCATGAATGCATTAGCATTATATATGTAGTACATATTTGAGTGTATTTTGCATGAGTGCAAAAATACACTTTTACCACTTTTTAAAATCCACAAGAATAAAAAATAGTATGCATAATTCTGTGATTTATTTTCTAAGTCTAATATTCTTTACCTTTATCCATATTAATACATGTAGCTTCAGCTTGTTTCTTACAATCACTATCTGGTGTTCCATTGAATTTGTGCAGACCAAAGTATCTAGCCTTTCCTTTCTAGACGGACTTTTAAACTCTTTCTACGTGTTTACTCTTACACACAGTTGTTAGAGACCAATTTTTCTGGAGTGGAAAGAGAAGAGAAGCATTTAAGGACTAAAGTGTCATACGTTTTACCCCTTATTGTCTAATATAAGTTTTATTAGGAGTATTTTAAAGTAATAGAATGTGTGCATTCTATCAAACATCCTGTGAAATTAAGTATTTCAAAAAATTCAGTAAAAACGAACAAATACAGACTATAAAATATCCCTCTAGCTACTGTTGGTGTTGTTGCTGTCTTGGATTTTGGTCCTCTCCACCCAAAATGCCCTCAGAACTGCCCCTTGTGCCTTGGCTGGCCTGTAAGGCCTTCATGTCTTCCTGCCATGTTTACGCTGCCTTTAGTGCAGCTCTTCACACTGTGACAGCGTGGCCTTCTCTCCTTCAGTGCGGCTCTTCACACTGTGACAGTGTGGCCTTCTCTCCTTCACCCCTTGCTCCATCCCAGAGGAGACACGTGTCTTCACACGGCACTTTTGATCTGTGCTCAGCTTTTAATGGGGTTGGGTGGGTTGGTGCAGTGTGGGGTGATGAGGTTGGGATGGAGAAACAAAGGGAATTGCTAAGAGGTGAGGGGTTTTCATGGATGGGAAAACAACCGAAGGGATTGCGGCGAGGCTCTCGGGAGGAGAGAAAGGAGAGAGGGAATGAAGAAAAATTGCCGAGGGGCAGACTAAAATGTTATAGTGTATTTATGCGAAATACACAAAAAAGTATGTCAGTACTTTAACCAACTACTGGATAAGGGAAGGTTGAAAACTGGCATTGCATTTAATTTCTTTTTTATTAAATCATAGCTGTGTACATTATTGCAATCAAGGGGTACATGTGCTGGTTTCATATACAATCTGAAATGTTTTCATCAAACTGTTTAATATACCCTGCATGGCAATTATTAATAGTACAAAACACATTTTTCAACTTCACAAAGTAATGCCCATTTCTTTCCAAATTGGCTGAGCTAATTTACATTCCCAGCAGAAGTGTGAGGATGACCC
>CAUYON010024889.1:0-32223 GCA_963573935.1 Arctocebus calabarensis | reverse complement strand
TATGAGGAAGACTGCCATGGCAATAGCAACAACTGCAACAATAAACAAATGGGACTTAATTAAACTGAAAAGCTTCTGTACAGCCAAGGAGACAACAACCAAAGCAAATAGACAACCTACCCAATGGAAAAGGATATTTGCTAAGTTTTTGATTTTTTTGAGACAGAGCCTCACTATGTTACCCTGGGTAGAGTGCTGTGGAATCACAGCTCACAGCAACCTCAAACTCTTGGGCTTAAGGGGTTCTCTTGCCTCAGCCTCCCAAGTAGCCGGGACTACAGGCAGCTGCCACAACGCCCGGCTATTTTTTGGTTGAAATTGTCACTGTTGCTCAGCAGGCCCAGGTCAGGATTGAACCTGCCAGCCTCAGTGTAAGTGGCTGGCGCCCTACTCACTAAGCCCATTTAAGTTTTATTTTTTATTTTTATTTTTTAGAGAGAGGGTGCCTCTCTGTACCCCAAGCTACAGTAAATGGTGTCACTACAGCTCATGGCAACCTCGGACTCCTGGGCTCAAGAGATTTTCCTGCCTCAGCTCCCAAGTAGTGGAGACTGTGGCATACCCCACAAAGCCTGGATAAGTTTTTAATTATTTTGCAGACAGGGAGTCTCACTATGCTGCCCAGCCTGGTCTTAACCTCCTAGCCTCAAGGGATCCCCCTAGAGTGGCCTCCCAAAGAGCTGGGATTACAGGCACAAACCACTGTCCCCTGTGGCACTTTGTTCCAACACCCTTTAGAAACTAGCACAATTCCAGCTGGTACCCTGCTCAATTTCTTTTTGTTTAATCTTTTCAAAATATCTATTCAAAATGTCTTACTTGCCACAAATTACCATAAATTCAGTTTATGAGACATCAAATAGCAATTCCTACTTGGACTTGGGCTGGTTGATAGGAAGACTTCATTGATCTGAGACAAAGGAAGAAAAATGATGTTTACCCAAATATTTATCTATCAATCTGCCTATCGGGAATTATACGGGTAATGATGCCAATTGGCCTTTGGAGAAGGACTGTCCTTGTATTGCGTCTAAGATTATCGCTTTGTTACTTTTGGTTTTAATCTGCTATTGAAAAAAAAATACCTTAAACTATGTTACTTATTAACAACAATAAGTTATTTCTCACAGTCCTAGAGGTTGGAAGTTCAAGATCCTGGCATGGCAGGTGCTGTGAGTGGTGGGGACTCAGCTCCTGGTTCAAAGATGGCTCCTTCTCACTGTGTCCTCACATGGTGGGAGGGTCGAGGGGCTCTCTGGGGTCCCTTTATAAGGACGCATCCATGGTGCTCCACCCTCAGGACCTCATCACCTCCTGAAAGCGCCACCTCCTAACACCATCCCCTGGGGGGGGTTTCCACATAGGAATTGTGGAGTGATGTGGAAAGATTGCAGGTATTTAAGGAGATTAAACTAATTTAGGAAGAGAGAAAGCAAGTTGATTTTAGCTAAAAAGATGCAAAAGATCCATCTTTTTTAGAGGCTGAATAGTATTCCAGGGTATACATATTCCACGGCTTGTTGACCCATCCCTAGGTTGGGGGCATTTAGGTTGTGTCCACACTTTGGCAATGGTAAGTTCAGCTGCGATAAACAGGCTGGTGCAAGTGTCCTGATGATACGATGATTTTTTTTCTTCTAGTAATGGCATTACAGGATCAAATGGAAGGTCTAATTTGAGTTCTAGCAAAGCATTACAAGAATGGAGAAGCAAGAATCTAATGTTCTCTTTTCTAATATGAAGGCAGCAAATGATCTAATATAAGGTGGGGAATGTAGGGGTGTAGGGGAATGAGGGGTGAGGAGAAGGGGAGCTGGAAAGAGATGGGGTTCATGGTTTGGGGCACACCTCTTGGGGGAGAGACACTATTATAACAGGGAATTTACCTAACAAATGCAATCAGTGTAATGACCTAATTGTACCCTTGGTGAATCCCAAACAATAAAAAACAACAAAGTTCAGCTAAAAAAAAAAAAAAAAAAAGGCACGGAAATACAAGTGTTTATCTGCTTTCTTGAAGGCAGGCGCGTCCATTGGCAGAAGATGAGATTCTGCACGTGATACTTCCTTCATTCTCCTAGTTCTGCCCAATGTTGACTAATGTCACAGGTATAGAAAAGTTCAGCCAGAGACATACAACCTAAGAAAGCGTTGATTTTCACCTTGCCAGTATGCCCTCAGCTGAGTAATGCTTTTTTTTCCATCTCTGTTGGCTGGTGATGCCACTGCCCACAGCCAATGCAAATTTTGACCAAACTCTGACTTCTCTGCTGACTTTTCTTACCGGCTTTTCTTGCTTCTCTCTGACTTCAGAATAGCTCTTCCCGTAGAGCAGAGCATCCTTCCCTGGTTCCGAGAATGGGGTGTGTGTGAAGGAAATGACCTGACTGTGCTGTAGTGTTTTTATAATATTTCCTGCTTTCTCAAGGAAATCTCAGCTCCCTGCAGAAAAAAACAGACGGCAGGGACCCTGTCATGGGGAAGACGTTGGCCCATTGTTCCCAAATTCCTCCTGACAGGGTCCAGACACCTTCTGTATGCCATGCAGGAAATGTTAGGGGCGACCTGTGATTTTCACTCTATCTTAACCCATACACACCCACCGGTTCCGCAATCATTGGGGGGGGGGATGTATTTTTCCATACAGATGTGAAGTTGCGTGTTGACTTAAACTATTTGAGTGTGAGAATGAAAATGGGTGGTGGATCCTGGAAAATCGTCAACTTTTATTTCTTCTAATACGGCTCAGGCCTGTTTTCTCTGATGAGAACTTTTAGAAATGCCTCTTTCTCGGGCTTTAAATTTTCTTTTTTTCAGTCAAAGTCTCACTCTGTTGCCCCAAGTAGAGTGTTGTGGCATCATCATAGCTCAGAGCAATTTCAGTGCAAACAATCCTCTTCCTTCAGCTGGGATGAAATGTGCCTGCCACAATATCTGGCTGATTTTTCTATTTTTAGGAGAGATTAAAATATCTGGCTCTTGCTCAGGCTGACCTGAAGGCATCAATCTCCCGACCTCAAGCCATGCACCTGCTCAGCTTCCCAGAGTGCTGGGAGTACAAGCGTGAGCCACCACCCGTATTTGGCTTTAAACTTTTATTTACATTAACTGACTCTGCAGTTCTCAGACCTCAGAATTTTATCTTCTGGCCGATGAATTTCTTTTTAGATTGAACATTCCTTTGGCTTGTTGGTTTTATCCAACAAATATATAGATGCATGTAAGTGTCTCTGTGGGTAAATGTATACACAGACACGTGTCTATGCACATGTAGTTTTGTGCATATGTGTGTGTGTAAAATACAGATGCAGACACATACACAGGGTGACCAAAAAAGTATGCACATTTTAAGAAAAGAAAAAACTGCATTAAAATTGTAATATTTGACTCGGCACCCATAGCTCAAGTGGTTAGGGCACCGGCCGGGTACACTGAGGCTGGTGGGCTCAAGCCCGGGCTGGGCCTGCCAAGCAACAAAGACAACTGCAACAAAAAAGTAGCCAGCTGTTGTGGTGGGCACCTGCAGTCCCAGGTACTTGGGAGGCTGAAGCAAGAGAATCACGTAAGCCCAAGAGTTTGAGGTTGATGAGCTCTGATGCCAGGGCACTCTACTGAGGGTGACAAAGTGAGACTATCTCAAAAAAAAAATTGTAATGTTCAACGTATACCAATAACATTTCTAGGCTTGTATTTTGTATCTTATATCTCTTCTAATTGCAGAAGTTAAACCTGACTTGAGTGTCACAATTTTAACATAATTTTCCCCTTTCTTAATATTTGTATACATTTTTGACAGCCTCTATAAACACATATATTCACACATATGTACCTGTATGTATATATATTTGTGTGTGCCCCACATATACATATGTATAAAGTTACGTATGCATAACTTTTTTAACTGTATATGGATATGTTTGTAAATCTAGTTCATTCTTTTAGAAATCCTTTTGCTCTTCTTTTTTAGATTTATTTCTTTTAATTGACAAATAAAACTTGTATATATTTGTGGCATATAAGACGATGTTTTTACACACATATACATTGCCTGAATCAAGCTAATTGGCCATTGGTCATCTCGCATACTTATCAATTTCGGGGGTGGGTGGGAACTTTTAAATCTATTCTTTTGTCAACTTTTTTGTTTTTTCAGACAGAGTCTCACTTTGTCACCCTCACTGGAGTGCTGTGGCATCACAGCTCACAGCAACCTCCAACTCTTGGGCTTAAGCAATTCTCTCACCTTAGCCTCCCAAGTAGCTGGGACAACAGGTGCTCCCCACAATGCCCAGCTATTTATTGTTGCTGTTGTCATTGTTATTTAGCAGGCCCAAGCCTCTTGTGTCAGCTTTTAAGTATATAATACATTATTTTTAAGGATAGTCGCCTTGTTGTGTAATAGATCTCCTGAATTTCTTCCTCTTAGCTGAAATTTCATTACTATTGGACCACCATGTATCCTTTTAAAATTTGCTCCCCCAGAGGACCTTGTCTCTTTTGTCATCACCATGTTAACACCTTTTTATGTTTTAATTCCTGTTGGAGTTATCTTCAGAGTTCTATCTCATGTTCTCAGGATGGCACCTGCTCTTTGGTGAGGCTCTGAGTGTGGAGACTGAGTGGGATATCTTTCACAACATGCGGGTGGGTTCAAAAAAGGCGTGAGCCTCCAATGAGTAAAAAAGGCAAGCTTTGTACATATATAATATATATATAGACATATCACACACACATATACAGAAGGTTCAAAAAAATGTGGCTTGATGCCGTAGCTCAGTAGTTAGGGTGTCGGCCACATACACTGGGGCTGGTGGGTTGGAACCCAGCCCGGGCCTGGTAAACACAATGACAACTACAACAAAAAAATAGCTGGGCACTGTGGTGGGCACCTGTAGACCCAGCTACTTGGGAGGCTGAGGCAAGAGAATCGCTTAAGCCCAAAAGTTTGTGGTTGCTGTGAGCTGTGATGCCACAGCACTCTACTGAAGGCAAAACAGTGAGACTCTGTCTCAAAAAAACAACAAAGTGTCCACATTTTAAGCAAGGAAAAAACTGTGTTAAAATTGTAATACTCGACATATACTAATAACAAAAAATCTTCAAGCCCAAGAGTTTGAGGTTGCTGTGAGCTGCGACATAACGGCACTCTACCGAGGGTGACGTAGTGAGGCTCTGTCTCAAAAAATAAAAATAAAAAAATAAATAAATGACCAAGTCTAAGGTATTTTGTTCTCATAGCCCAAGACCAAAGTCAACCCCATTGTTGCCCTCAAAATACAAGTGTTGGGGTGGTCTCTCAGACGCACTTATCTAAGCCCAGCTGCGTCTTGAAAGAGGAATTCCCTGGGTCTTTTATTCAATCCAGCAGGTGTACTTACCAAGGGCAACAGGATAGATTTTGTGGTGACAGAAATAGTCTCTTGACTATATCGAGGCCAAATTGCTGGCTGTGATATTCTGCTGTAGTTTTGCAAATTCTTGGAAGTATAGAAAGAGTACAAAGAATTTGCCTGTGTCATTTTTCTACTTTCCTTTTCCTTTCTTTTCTTTTCTTTTTTTTTGGGGGGGGTCTGAGATGGGATCTTGCTCTGTGGCCCAGGATGGAATGCAATGGAACAATCACAGCTCGCTGCAGCCTCGAACTTCTCAGGTCAAGTAATCTTCCTGTGCTATTTCTTATGACGCCACATGAACTTAAAGTGATTTCACATTTAAAACTTTAATGTTTGGGGCAGCTCCTGTAGCTCAAAGGAGTAGGGCACCAGCCCCATATACCAGAGGTGGTGGGTTCATACCCAGGCCCAGCAAAAAACTGCAAAAAAAAAAAAAACTTTAATGTTTTAAGATTTTAAAAGTTAAAAAAAGTAAAGAAGAAGGGGGAGAAGAAGAAATATATGGCTCACTTCATCACTCTTCATTCTCTGTTTTTTTTTTTATTCCTTATTCTCAATATGCAAAAGAATATTAGATTCTTTTGTGCTTCTATAAATGCTTCCTTTCAAGCTGACCGTCTTGAAAGTGATTCAAACAAAATATAACAATAAAAATAA
This sequence comes from Arctocebus calabarensis, assembly GCA_963573935.1. Lineage (NCBI taxonomy): Eukaryota > Metazoa > Chordata > Mammalia > Primates > Lorisidae > Arctocebus > Arctocebus calabarensis. The sequence continues at coordinate 26,173 of CAUYON010024889.1, read as the reverse complement.
TAATTTGTTGGGTGGCGCCTGTGGCTCAAAGGAGTAGGGCGCCAGCCCCATATACCAGAGGTGGTAGGTTCAAACCCAGCCCCGGCCAAAAACTGCAAAAAAATAAAAGAAAAAATAATAATAATACTTTGTCAAAAAGGATCATGGTGCTGTCTGTTAGCAAGCATCCACCCATTGCTTGAAGCTTAGGAATTCTTCGCAACCTTGCTTCATAAACCACAAGAGTGAGAGCATTCAGAGGATATGCAAAGTCATCAGAATATATTTTGAAACAAGTTAGCTCACAGCACAAATATGATGGGTGAAGCAACGTTCTTTGCATGCAAACCCTTCTCTCTCATCACACAGTAGAGACGCCTATCTATTAACATGTACACTGGGGACTCTGCACCCGTAGCACAGTGATTACAGCTCTACCCACATACACTGATGGTGGTGAGTTTGAACCCAGCCCAGGCCACCAAAACATGTAAACTGGGACTCACAAGGCGCTGTGATGTGAGCAATGACGGAGATTTTATACAGTTATCATCTCTGTATGTGAGCACAGAGGAGGGTGAGGCAGATTGCTGGGAAATTGCCCACAAAATCGATCTTATAATAAACATGATTTTTCATGGGACAAAAGGTATCAATGCACAGTGCCCTGCTGGAGATTCTTTAATGCATTACAGCATCATACAAATGGGGATGAACAGGGCATCATCATAAAAATGGGGATGACGGGCTGGTGCCTATAACTCAGCAGCTAGGGCACCAGCCACATGCACTGGAACTGGCAAGCTCGAATTTTGAATCCAGCCTGGGCCTACCAAACAACAATGACAATTACAACCAAAAAATACCCGGGCGTTGTGGCAGGTGCTTGTAGTCCCAGATACTTGGAAGGCTGACGCAAGAGAATCGTTTAAGCCCAGGAGTTGGAGGTTGCTGTGAGCTGTGACACCACACGCTGAAGCCGAAGAGTTGGAGGTTGCTGTGAGCTGTGATGCCACACGCTTAAGCCCAAGAGTTGGAGGTTGCTGTGAGCTGTGACGCCACACGCTTAAGCCCAAGAGTTGGAGGTTGCTGTGAGCTGTGATGCCACAGCACTCTATGTGGGGCTACATAGTGAGACTCTGTCTCAAAAACTAAAATGGGGATGATCACAGGCAGATGGTGCGGATGAGTCCAAATTAGTAGCCCTCCCTGTCTGCTGTTGAATTTCCTTCTTCACCTTGATAAGAACCATATTACCAAATCCCCATCAAGGATGTTAACTGTGAAATAAGTTTTGCAGTGGTTCTTTCTGATGATGGAGGATTTAGCCTGTCCCGTTCATTGGTTTCAAGCAAACGAGTCTTTCTGTGGTCAGCTTTGCATTTGTTTTGCTTTGCCCTGATTCTTTCTCCTCCTCCTGGCAGTACAGAAATTCTTTTCGGAAACCAACTTGCCAGCCTTTAAATATTTTTGAAATCTTTCACCTTTCCTTGAAAGCAATATTAATGTCACATGGCCCATTAAAGATTCTCCTTAAAGAATGAACTTTGGACATTCTGGGACCAGCAGTTGCTCTTTGAAGGAGGATGTTTACAAAGCATTTCTGCAAACTCAGCCTCCACAGGGGCAGCCTTGCAGCAGGGCTGGGTTAAAGTGTTTATTCATGGAATTCTGTGTTTGAGGGACTTGGGGGAGGAGAATCTTTAACTCAGGGACACCTGGGGGACATTTTCAAAACTTGTGCAAGAATGCGTTTGTCAAGAGTTACCCGTCACTTTGCAGATTTAGCAAGGACAGAGGTAGAAGGTTTTTCTCCGTGATGTGCTTGTGTTTGAGGAGTTTTAATTTCTGTAGACATTATTGCTAAGAAGAGAAGGCCTCTTACCCTGGGAACTTGTTTCAGGGTGAACATTCCTGAAAACAGTGGGAATATCCCTCGTTTCTTAAAAACTCTTTTTTCCTCCCCATGTCTGTGCTGACACCTCTACTTTCTCTAAGGCCTCTGTTCCGAGTGCCTGAGACACATCCATCAAAGTGTGAGATCTTACGCGGTCATCGTCAACCATCTCAACTTTTCCTAGATGCTGAGTTCCCATAGCTAAGAAATCAAAATAGAAACTGAAGACCTCATATCAGTTCTCCTAACTCACGGGAACATTGAACCAATTTTATTTATTTTTATTTATGAAATCATAACTGTGTACATTGATGCATTTATAGGGTTCGGTGTACTGATATGATATACAATGTGAAATGCTTATGTTGAACGAAGTAACACATCCATCACAATGATACTCTTTTCTTAATAGTTTTGAAATGCACCATTGCATCATGCACATTAGGTGAGGTCCCCCCCAAATACCCTCTATTCCCCCTCCCCTCCCCTTTCTCTCCTCTCCCCTTCTACTTTCTGGACTATAGTTATGTTTTACCAGTCATATGAATGTGTAGGTGCTTGTATATTGATTTCATAGTAGTATTGAGTACATTGGATACCTTTTTTCCCATTCTTGAGATACTTTGCTAAGAAGAATATGCTCTAGCTCCATCCAGGTAAACATAAAAGATGTGAAGTCCCTGTCTTTTTTATGGCTGCATAGTATTCCATGCTGTACAGATACCACAATTTGTTAATCCATTCATGGGTTGATGGGCACTTGGGCTGTTTCCATAACTTGGCATTTATGAATTGGGCTGCAGTAAACATTCTGATGTGAATGTCTTTGTTGTAAAATAATTTTTGATCATCTGGGTATATACCTAGTACAGGAATTGCAGGGTCAAATGGTAGGTCTACTTTTACCAATTTTCATCTGTTTCTTAAGCAGTTATGGACTTGTGCTGAAAATCTAAGAGATTAAACAAGAACTGATTTTTTCATCAATTATATGACCCGTAAACTTAAAATAATAATAATAAAGTCCTTCTTGGTATCCATTTCCTTATCTGGACAGACTCATCTCAGACATGTCTTCCAACTAAACAGACACCTATCTGTGATTCTATTCCTTCATTAGTGAGAATAAAAGGAATTCTTCATGGATTTTTCTCTCTGTCGTCTTTAAATATGTTTACACTGTCAGTTTTGAAATCAGAAAGGATTCAATGGCGCTGCAAAAACAGTATGAGTATTTCCTCTCTTCTATATTTTTAAAAATATTTTAGTATTTATTAGACAGATGCATATTAGTACATAAAGTGTTGGAATTAGCTGAGGCTACACTATAACTGTCTTTGGAAATACTGGTTTATCTTTAGTTTTTATTCCCTAAATCCTATAACGCAGAACTTTGTGTTATTCATGAACAAATCAGCCTGAATCAATGACCAAGATTTGCTATTCTATTTATTATTTATGCAATATATTATGGGAGCCTATTATGTTGTGTGGGTTCTTGCATTAGATTGTATGTGCACAAATATGTCCAGCCGATATTGATCCTCCAATGCCAGTGAAAGTTAGAGGCAGGTTAGCGTTTCTCTCTGAAATTCTGAGTGGTTGTGGCCCCGAGTTTTAGCTCCCCTGAAGCTTAGAGGCAGGTTAGCGTTTCTCTCTGAAATTCTGAGTGGTTGTGGTCCCGAGTTTTAGCTCCCCTGAAGCAATGTACACTTACGGTGGTGAAGGGGGCTTGGACTGTCCAGCAGATTAGAGAAGAAAATAGTCTGGGAGGCAGCGTCTGTGGCTCAGAGGAGTAGGGCACCAGCCCCATATGCCGGAGGTGGTGGATTCAAACTTGACCCCAGCCACAAAATGCAAAAAAAAAAAAAAGGAAATAAAGAAAACAATGAAGTTAGATTGACAAGTTATCACATTAGAGCACTATTTTTCAACCTTTCTTATCTTACTGCACACTTGTCCCTATAAACTTCCACCACATGGTTAAATTATATTGATCAAAGAAAGAGTTAAAAAAAAAAAAAAAGAATATACTTAGTGTGCTCTGTACTTCTTTTTTTTTTTTGAGACAGAGCCTCAAGCTGTCACCCTGGATAGAGTGCCGTGGTATCACAGCTCATAGCAACCTCCAATTCCTGGGCTCAAGCGAGTCTCCTGCCTCTGCCTCCCAAGTAGCTGGGACTACAGGTGCCCACCACAACGCCCGGCCATTTTTTGGTTGCAGCCGTCGTTGTTGTTTGGCGGGCCGGGGCTGGATCCGAACCCGCCAGCTCAGGTGTACGTGGCTGGCGCCTTAGCCCGTTGAGCCACAGGCGCCTAGCCTGCATTTCTTTTAGAAATAACTTAGATGACGATGTTTAAAAATTTCCAGCACACACCTAAGATATTCTCAGGGCAGCCTGGTTGAAAACCACTGCGTTTGAGTGTCCAATGAGCATCCAGTTTCATGGACAAAGTCATTTTGGAAGGAAACCTTGTGAAATAAGCCCCTTTGGGGGAGGATAAGGAAAAACTGTGACTCAATTCAGGATGCTGCTCTTAAGCTAAAAGTGTTAAAGATAATGAGAAAAGCAGACGATTAAGGAGAATTCAAAGCCTTGGTCATTAGTAAAACAGAAAACAAAGAGCTTCTGAGTGACATTCATCTGTAAATCACATAAAAGGGGGAAAAGGGCATTAAAGGAAAAAAGAAGTAAAAATGCGGGAAGCAATGATGATGAAATCACAGCTTGGAAATGGAAATTTTAAAGGGATTCTCACCTCTGCGCTCCACTTGACAAATACAGAAGTTGGAGACTGGGATGGTGGGCATTTAGAATCAACCCTTGGCTTAACCCACGTACCTATGGGATCTGGCAATCCTGTTTCAGGATGCATCGCCAAGATAATCGAAATCAGTGCTTTGCAGAGATAGCTACACTTCTGCATTCACTCCGGCATGATTTACGAGAAGCGAGATGTAGAAATTACCTGAGCGTCCATCAGCAGGTGAATCGATGAAGATACTATTGTCTATGCACACAACAGAATGTTGTTCAGCCTTAAAAAGAAAGGAAATTTTCACTCATGCGACAACACAGATGAATCCAGTAGACATCAGGCTGACTAAAGGAAGCCAGGTATGGGGCGGCACCTGTGGCTCAAAGGAGTAGGGCTCCAGCCCCATATGCTGGAGGTGGCAGGTTCAAACCCAGCCCCAGCCAAAAACTGCAAAAAAAAAAAAAAAAAGAATATTAGGAAGCCAGATATGGGGGGAGATAAATGCCATAGGAAGTATCTAAAATAGTCAAGTTCAGGGGAGCAGAGGGGGGAGGATGGGTGGAGAGAGGGCAATTAGTGGGATCACACCTACGGTGCATCTTAGAAGGGTACAGGTGAAATTTACTGAATGCAGAATATAAAGGTCTTAACACAATAACTGAGAAAATGCCATGAAGGCTATGTTAACCAGCTTGATGAAAATATTTCAGATTGTATATGAAACCAGCACATTGTACACCATGATTGCATTAATGTACACAGCTATAATTTAATTTAAAAAAAAACTTGGTTTACGAAAAAAATAAAAATAAGATAGTCAAGTTCATATAAGAGTTAAAGAGTGGTTTCCAGGGTTTAGGGGAACAAGGACTGGGCGGATGCAGTTCAAAGGTCATGAAGTTTTAGTTTTGCTCTACAGGTGTCCCACAGAGCACCGTGTCCGTGGGTAACGATACAGTATCGTGCACTCAGACACTCGGCCTTTCTCCTGCTCTCGGAGGTTGAACTGATCTGGGACAGGGATTGGGGATGCTCTAGGGGGTGGGGCCTTTTCCTTACAGCCAAGAGCACTCTGAGCTCTGAGCTGTGTATATCTGGAACTGCACATTCTATCAGGAGAGCCCGTTCCAAAGTGACTACATTGCAATAAAAGAAAAAAAAAAACTGGAACATCGCACCTCATTGCTCATGTGAATGGAAACCTGGAAACCCAGAGTTTTGTTTTGTTTTTTTTTAAGATCAGAACACTCTTGGCTGGCTCTTTGAGGCTCTGTCTTTCATCCCAGGCCAAAGCGGATTGGCAAAATGTTCTTCCTCCACTTTCTCCTTCTCATTTCAGCAGATTTCGGAAGGAGCTCTTTCATTGAATAAATGCAAGCAATACATTTCCCATCAAAGGGGAAAACTATTATGCATGTTTTCTCTGGTTTACATCAGATAAATCACATTTGTGCTGCTCATTAATTTTCCAAGAATAAGGATTGTCATGTACCTCCCAGTTATAGTAAAAATATATATATATAAAATATATATTTATACATCAGCATCATTCAGAATTTTTTTACGGTAAAAGCCCTACTAATCTTACCAAAAACTATATGCCATAATTCCATTGCATTACAATATTATTTTCTGGAAAATAGAAGATTATGGTTAGGAAACCATGTTCCACTTAAAATGAGGAAGATAATCCGCTGACTTAGTTTCATACGGGCCACATGCCAGTAACATCAGATGATGCCGTTTTTCCTCTAATTTTTCCTATTTTCCCACATTCCATGCCCTTCAGAGCCCCTAAATTAATGAATTCATGTTTTATGTTGGGGAAAATCTTCCATTAGAGAAAGAATAAAGCTTTATTAGCAAAAGATAAGAGGTCCAGGTGTATATTCTTATAGATAGCAACAACTGTGATAAATCTTTCTGAATTTACTGGGTAGAGAAAATTTTTAACCATCTGTGAAACTTGGACCTAAGATTGTGAGGGTAAAGCTCACCTGAGAATTGTACAAAACTACAGCTTGGATCTTCCATCTCATTCTTTGCCATAGAAGCGCCCAAGAGTGCTAATAAGGGAAAAGGCTGTGCTTTCTTCCTCCCCAACCACTAAAATGGGCCAAAATTAAATTTACTATGGAGGAAAAAAAAAACAGAGAAAGCTGGATGATCCTGGGTTTTGCACAGCGGAGTCACAGGAATTCTTTCAAAGGAGTGATAATCTAATACACACATCATACCAGGTCTGACAATTACATTCTGAAAGTTGCCCCTGGGTGCAGAACTGATGAAAACATTGCAAAATCATGGAATTGTGCATCAAAATAGTCATCTGACTGTGAGAAGTGTGGTAGACAAGGAAACAATAAAAGAAAACCTTAACTGGAGATCTCAACCAACAACTCATGGATCTTGCATCACAGCAATGCACCAGCTCACACAGCGCTGTCTATGGGGCACAAGTTTAGCCAGTAAATAAGTGTATTGGAACACCTTCCCTATTCACCTAATCTGGCCCCCAATGACGTTTCCTTTACCTGAAGATAAAGGAGATATTGAAATGAAGGCATTTTGATGACATTCTTGACATTGAGGATAATATAGTGACAGCTCTGATGGACATTCCAGAAAATAAAGTGTTCCAAAGAGTTCTGAAGGGCATGCTACTCGCTGACATTGGTGCACAGCTTCCCAAGGGGAGGACTCAAAGTTGACCATAGTGATATTCAGCAGTCAGGCATGTGGCAATTTTTCTGGGATAGGCTGTAATCTTAATTATCAACCTTGTATGACAACAGCTCTGATGGCCATGCCAGAAAAAAGAGTCCCAAAATTGGTTGGAAGGGTGGACTTCCAGCTTGCATTAGTGCACAGCGTCCCACCTCAAAGTTGGCCCTAGTGATATTCAGCATTTGTTCTAGAATGAACTCTTCAACTTAATTGTCTGAGCTTCGTAAGGACTGGAGTGAATTAAAACTTTTTGATTAGAAGCAATGAAACTTTGCCTTGTGGGTGGGCAGTTAAATTTTCTTCATGCCGTGCAACAATCTCTGTTTTTGCACTGACTACAAAACTTTGATTTGGGAGCTGTAGAGGAAAATATCATCTCTTCTCTTACCCTGCAGGCTACAGGATATAGCATGTTGCAGTTCGCAAAATACGCCCTTATTGCTGAAAAATGTATCAGACCAGTACAGCTCATGTGCTGTTACCGTAATATTGTGTAACGATAACTAAAGCATTGCTGTAAAGAACCCTCCCCACCCCCACCCCCACCCCCTGCCAAAAAAAATAGTGGAAGGTGCTGGGAAAATTCCAAGAACAATTTCTCCACGTAAAATCTTACAGAAGCCGACTCTATGTGCTTGGCCACACATCATTAATAGTTGTTGCGTCCACAGCGATGGCAGATTATGCAGAAACCTAGTAAATACAATCTGATTATTGTAAATCACTGAAACGTGTGTGCCCACAGAGCGACACGGATTTTAACAGGTGGTCTACATTTCTAGTAGAAGATTTACTAACACGTCCACCCAAATATTTAAGTTAGCGTGATTCGCCATTTACTGTGTGCGAGGGCCTGATTGAAACAGTATGGGGAGGACCGATTTTTATGGAGAAAAGTGAGGAATAAGGAAATACACTGTTTGCTTTTTTGCATTTGGCTGGGATTTAACAGCCTTCATGCTCATCGACCGAAGAGCCTGCTGACAAGCCCCACAGAAGCATTGCTGGGGGAAGGAATCGGGACTCGGAAGTCGAGGCAGGCATTAATGCTGATTTCCAAACTGTCATTTTGATTTCTCCAAAACAAGCCTTTAATAGCACTTCTTTCCACATGACAGGAAGGTGGGGGGAAATGGAAAGCCAAGAGTTCTAATTCATTTAAAGGGTGTTCCGTGTTTATTTATTTATTTTTATTTCAATATTTCATTTTTTTCTATTTTTTTTTTACTTTTTATTTACTTTTTTTTTTTTTTTTGAGACAGAGCCTAAGCTGTCACCCTGGGTAGAGAGCTGTGGCATCACAGCTCACAGCAACCTCCAACTCCTGGGCTCAAGCGACTCTCCTGCCTCTGCCTCCCAAGTAACTGGGACTACAGGTGCCCGCCACAACACCCGGCCATTTTTGGGGTGCAGCCATCACCGTTGTTTGTTGATTTGAACCCGCCAGCTCAGAGGTATGTGGCTGGCACCTTAGCAGCTTGAGCCATAGGCGCTGAGCCTTTTTTATTTACTTTTTTTTTTTTTTATTATTGTTTGGGAATTATTGAGGCCACAAAGAATTAGGTTACACTGACTGTGGTTGTTAGGTAACGTCTCTCTTGTAACTGTGTCATTGAGGGTACAAAGAATTAGGTTACATAGATTTCATTTGTAGATAAAGGCCCTTTTATTTATTCATTTATTTATTTTTTTGAGACACAGTCTCACTGTGTCACCCTGGATAGAGTGCTGTGGCATCACAGCTCACAGCAACCTCAAACTCTTGGGCTCAAGTGATCCTCCTGCCTCAGCCTCCTGAGTAGCTGGGACTACAGGCGCCTGCTACAACACCTGGCTATTTTTCTGTCTTTTTTTTTATTCTTGGTTGCGGTTGTCATTGTTGTTTAGCTGGTCCAGGCTAGATTCGAACCCGCCAACCTTGGTGTATGTAGCTGGCGCCATAACCACTGTTGTGCAGGCGTCAAACTGATAAAGTTCCTCTTACAATTTTGTCCCGTCCCAGAGAGGTGTGCCATACACTGTCACCTGCCCCATCACCCTCCCCACTCCTTCATTCCCCTCCCTCCCATCCTTGTATTATCTAATCAACTGCCTTTATTAGAATTGAGTATAGTGGATTCTTGCTTCTTCGTTCTTGTGATGTCCAAATGGATTAAAGATTTAAATCTAAGACATGTAACAATAAAAATTCTCAAAGAACGTGTAGGGAAAACACTTGAAGATATCAGCCTGGGGAAAGACTTTATGGAGAAGACGTCCATCGTAATTGGAACAACAACAAAAATAAACAAATGGGACTTACTTAAACTGAAAACCTTCTGTACAGCTGAGGAGACAACAACCAAAGCAAATAGACAATCTTCAGAACGGGAAAAGATATTTGCATATTATGAATCGGACCAGGATCTACAGAGAATTCAAATTAATCAATGGCAACAAAAAAAAAAAGACCTACAATTCCATATGTCACTGAGCAAGACACGTGAATAGAACTTTGTCTAAAGAAGACTAACATGTGAACGAAACATGCTGTTAGGCCCTAACCATCGGAGAAATGCAAGGCCTTACTTTTCAATACCTTCCTGAAATGATTACATCATTACACCCAACTAGCCTGAAAAATTTTCCTCACAATCTGATGTCATCTAAACCGTCAAATGGATTGGGGAATGGGAATCTGATTTGGGGGATATGGACAAGGCATTTGGATTCCTAAAAATAGTAAATAGATGCTGTATATGCTGATAATAAAAGAACCCTGACAGGTAGCAGGCATATAATATATTGAGGGTCATCAATTCTGCATCTTCAATCTATTATAAAATATTCTTTTGTTTGTTTGTTTTTGAGATAGAGCCTCAAGGTGTCACCCTGGGTAGAGTGCTGTGGCATCACAGCTCACAGCAACCTCCAATTCCTGGGCTCAAGCGAGTCTCCTGCCTCCGCCTCCCTAGTAGCTGGGACCACAGGCGCCCGCCACAACGCCCGGCCATTTTTTGGTTGCAGCCGCCATTGTTGTTTGGTGGGCCCGGGCTGGACTCGAACCTGCCAGCTCAGGTGTACGTGGCTGGCGCCTTAGCCCGTTGAGCCACAGGCGCCGAGCCTATTATAAAATATTCTGAAACTCTCAAAGGGGTGTTATAAATTATCCAAAGTGCCGATTATGATAGATACGCATTGAATCCTACACTCTTGTCCTTCCCCTGGCAATGATGAGGGTCTAAGATGGTGTTATCCCCCTGCAAAATGAGTTATTCCAAATCAGCAGATGTTGGTGTGCGCGTGGGATAAATACGCCACAGTTTTTTAGTCCGTTCCTAGGCTGATGGGCACTGGGGTTGCTTCTACCTCTGGTGAAGAATGCTGGTGAGCTGCATTCTGTGCTGGGTGGCGCCTGGGGCTCAGTGACTAGGGCACCAGCCCCATATATCAAGGGTGGTGGATTCAAAACCCAGCCCGGTCAAGCTGCAACAGCAACAACAAAATAGCCAGGCATTAGGGTGCCTGTAGTCCCAGCTACTTGGGAGGCTGAGGCAAGAGAATCAGCAAAGCCCAAGAGCTGGAGGTCGCTGTGAGCTGTGACGCCACAGCACTCTACCAAGGGCAACATAGTCAGACTCTTAGGTTTTGACTCAAAAAAACAAAAAAAAAATCTGGGTAGATGCCTAGTAAGGGGATTGTGGGATGAAATAGAATGTTGACTTTGAGTTCTTTAAGAATTCTCTGTATTTCTTTCCGTAAATGCTGTATTAGCTTGTAGCCCCACCAGCAGTGCTCTCCACATCCACAGCAGCATTTGCAGGTTGGGGACTTTGCGATGTGGGCAATCCCAGTCCTTATACTTGGTTTCTTAGAAAAGTTGAAAGAACTTCCCTCACTGCCAAGCCGGTGTAAGATCCTCTGAGAGCGTTAATTTCATTTTCTTTAAAGAAAAACTGCATTGTCATAGGTACTGTTCTTTCAATTGTCTTTCTATTTCTCCTTAAATACACAGAGTGAAAATGAAGGCTGATAGTGACTTTTTTCTTTTCTTTCTTTCTTTCTTTTTCTTTTTCTTTTTTTTTTTGAGTCAAAACCTCACTTTCCATGATGCGTGGACCCATCCGCTAGACACCACAGCAACCAAGTAAATACGGGATAAATTCAAACCATGTAGCCATTACACTCCTTCCGTCCAGACGTAGCCTAAGGTTTTCGGAAAGAATTTGCTAAGGTTTGCCTAAAAGGAAAAAAATAAAGTAAATTTTTGGATGTAAATGGTAGAATGTTTCCGCAATCATTTTTACTCGTGTTATGTATGTTGACCTTGACTCTCAAACTACTGTTCATGTTCTTCTCGACTTTGCTTGTTAGGGAACTCCCTCTGAGGGGAGATGGGGATGGCGGGTGGAGCTGATGGAAAGGAGTTAATGCTGGATCCTGAGAACTGGGGGAAGAGTGGGCAGTGTTCGGCAATGCAGGCAGGTGCCACCCTGGGGGCTCATCCTTCCTGTGTCTATCCTGGTTCTCGGTCACCCCTGAAAAAGTCCCCCCAACCACTGCAAAGCTCTCCTCACAAGGTTCCTCCTGCCTGCAAGCTCTTATGTGGGGCTGTGAACAGACTGACCTTAAAAGGCTGAGTGACTAGGCTCAGTCTGGTCATCAGTGGATGGCCCTTCAGGGACTCCCAGAGATTATTTCTTTTATTTTCTGAGATAGAGTCTCAGTACGTCGCCCTTGGTATAGTGCTATGGCATCACAGCTCATAGCAACCTCAAACTCCTGGGCTCAATTGATTCTGCCTCAACCTCCTGAGAAGCTGGGACTACAGGCACCTGCCACAATGCCCAGCTATTTTTGGTTGCAGTTGTCATTGTTGTGTAGCTGGCCCGGGTCAGGCTCGAACCCCCCACCCTCAGTGTATGTGGCTGACACCTTAATCACTGTGCTATAGGCGCCGAGCCCCCCCCCAGATGTTTTTGACTCCAAAAGAGCAAGAACTTCTGTTTTGATGCAGCCAGATATGCATGCATGTGGCTTCTGCTCTGCCATTATAGACTTTTAGAACTGAAGTAAATTTTTTTTTTTTTGCAGTTAAGCCGAGGTCGGGTTTGAACCTGCCACCTTCGGTATATGGGGCCGGTGCCCTACTCGATGAGCCACAGGCACCACCCCTGAAGTAGATTTTTAATGTACCCTCTCCCCAAACCCGGATTTTATAGAAGCACTTCTTGCAGAACCCTGTCTTCACGGACCTGAAGACGTAACTTGGAGTCAAATTTCCTGCTCATGGGTGATCCTGGGTTGGAGCCCCGGCTTCCCACATACAGTTGCATGTGTGAGTGCTTGTGAGCGAGGCAAGGCGGGTACCCATTTGTGCATAAGAATGTGCATCAGTGAACAGGCACACGTGTGCGTCTGTGTGTGAGTGTATGAACATGGGTGTGTGTGCTGTCTACATGGACTTGTGTATTCACCAGTTTCTGTAATCTGTGGTGTGTGGGGTGTGGATGCACAAGCATGCCAGCATGACATACGTGTTTGCAGGAGTGTGTGTTGTGTGTCCCGTGTATGCCTAAGTGCATGGCATGTGTGCATATAACATGTCACATGACAGATGTATGAGGTCCGTGTGGTGTGTGTGCATGTATGTGTGTGGTGGGGGGGAGGGAAATTCAGGACACTGTCCACCAGCACACTTGTGTCCTCTCCTGAAACAAGTAACACCACTCAGAAAAGCTCAGCTACCAACCGTAACCTGAGACCATCCGAGCAATACTACCTCTCTACGGGTTCTGCACAATGATTCTTCTCTTTTTAGATGGATACACATGAAAGGCATGCAAATTAAAACAGCAGAGTGCTGGTCCAGCTTACCCGATCAGCCATGGTGTTGAATAATTTGAAAAGCAGCAGCTTCAAGAAACCAGCTCAACTCAGGACACAGAAACCAAAAACAAATCAAGAGGTAACACAAACCATGGCATCCTCCAGCCGCCCACAGACACAGCAACCTCCACTCATCCACACATCACAGCTTCTTTCAACCGTGCACAGAAACACAGCATCCTCCAGCCAGTGACAGAGCACGACATCCTCCTGCCATCCACAAAGGGATGGGCTTAAACAAAGCCCATTGCAACCCGATGCTCCCTCATGCAGGACCCACAGCAGATAACAAGCAGCCTTTTGTATAGATTACAAAGTCTTAAGCAAAACCAGAAATGAGTTTCACCGTAAAACAATTCACAATCCATTTCCGTTGCCGCTGCTGACAGCCTCACCATAAAAGTCATCATCGTTGCACCCGGGATATTGTCACCAACTCTGCCCAGCAAAAGGTTGGGCATATAAAGGAATTCTTACAATTATGTTCATGATATTTATTTATTTTTCTTTCATTGGGTTAGTAAAATTAGATCAGGGAACCCCCTGGCATACAACAGAAGGCAGCGTATGGTCTGACAATTAAATTTGCAAACTTTGCCACTGGGCGCTTGTGTTAGCAGCACTGTACAAACAGCTCAGTGAGTTTTCATAACCTTTATAGATCAGTGTCTGACGGCTGTGTTCGTGTCGATGTGTGGAGGTGTCTTGATGAGTGACATTCATTATTATTTTTACATGTTTTTGTGTGCTGTCATGAGAATGTTGGAGCTTGAATTGGAGCATATAGCAAAAGTTTAATTTCTTGTTGAACTTGGCAAGAGCAGAATTGAAATCAGGGACAGTTTACGAGGATAATGCCATGAACAAAAAGGCAATGTACACGTGCATTAAATGCTTTTCTGAAAGCAGAGAAAATGTCACTGATGAAAAGAGGTCAGAAAGGCCAGTAACAAGAAAAACTAATGCAAACATTGCAAAAATTTGTCAAATTGCCTGTCAAACTTCTTGCTGACTGTGAGAATCATAGCAGACCAAGTAAACATAGACCAACAGTTAGGAAAATCTTAACTGAAAATCGTGGCCAACGACTCATCGCTCTTGCATCACAGCAATGCACCAGCTCACACAGCACAGACTGTGAAGGAGTTTTTAGCCAGTAAACAAATAATTTTATTGAGAAACCCTCCCTTCTCAGCTGATCTGGCACTCAGTGACTTTTTTCTTTACCCAAAGACAAAGGAAATATTGAAAAAAAGACATTTTGCTCACATTCAGGACATCATGTGTAATACAATGACAACTCTGATGGACATTGTAGACAAAGAGTTCCAAAATCGCTTTGAAGAGTTGGGTAGATGCAGGTGTCAGTGCACAGCTTCCCAAGGAGAGCACCTCGAAAGGGACCGTAGTGATATTTAGCAATGTGGTGCACAACACTGTTTCCAGGACTAGTTCATTGTCAGACCTCATATATCAAAATGTCACATTGTCCCCCAGTAAATATACACAATTTTATCTGTCAATTAAAAATAAATCAATTAGGTGGCACCCGTAGCTCAGTGTGGAGGGCTCCGGCCACATACGCTGAGGCTGGTGGGTTCAAACCCAGCCTGGGCCAGTGAAAACAATAATGACGGCTGCAACAACTCTTGCGTGGCCGTGTGCTGGCATCACTAGCTCTGAACTATGACAGATCTTCTCTGCTTCTTGTTTTGTAGAACAAAATAAATCCCTGTGTGCTAACAAAAGAAAGAGGAGGAGGGGAGGTTCATTGTACTTAGGCACATTCAGGCCATGGATGTACCCACTGCAACCACTACAGTAGAGGAAACAGCACAAAGGAGAGTAGGCTGGACTCAGGAATAGTGGATGGGGACATGGCCAAGGCACAGTGCATGGGCTGAGGAAGAGTAGGTGGAAACTTGGCTTAGGAAGAGTGGACGGAAATATGGCTGAGAAATACTGGACGGGAATAGTGGATTGGAATGTGGCTGAGAACGTGGATGAGGCATAGTGGATGGGAATGTGGCTCAGGAATAGTAGATGGGAACGTGGCTCAGAAAGAGTGGATTGGAATGTGGCTCAGGAATAGTGGATTGGAACATGGCTGAGAAATAGTGGATGGGAACGTGGCTGAGAAATAGTGGATGGGAATGTGGCTGAGGCATAGTGGATGGGAACGTGGCTCAGGAAGAGTGGATGGAAATATAGCTGACAAATACTGGACAGGAATAATGGATTGGAATGTGGCTGAGAAATAGTGGATGAGAACGTGGCTGAGAAATAGTGGATGGGAATGTGGCTGAGGAATAGTAGATGGGAATGTGGCTCGGGACGAGTGGATTGGAATGTGGCTGAGAAGTAGTGGATGGGAACGTGGCTCAGGAAGAGTGGATGGGAATATGGCTGACAAATACTGGATGGGAATAGTGGATTGGAATGTGGCTGAGAAATAGTGGATGAAAACGTGGCTGAGAAATAGTGGATGTGAATGTTGCTGAGGAATAGTAGATGGGAACTTGGCTCAGGAAGAGTGAACGGAAATATGGCTGAGAAATATTGGATGGGAATGTGCCTCAGTAATAGTGGATGGGAACATGGATGAGAAATAGTGGATGTGAATATGACTCAAGAATAGTGGATGAGAATGTGGCTCAGGAATGGTGGATGGGTAAGAGGCTCAGAAATAGTGGATGAGAATATGCAGAAATGGAAGCAGAAACAGAATCATGGAGGTGAGACCAAGGAATAAATCCTCTCCTTCTTCCTCATAAAATACAAGGGAATTTCTTCCTGGAGCACAGATCTCTGAACACTGAAACTTGTGGTGGCCCCTTTACAAAGAACACCCTTCTTCCAATCGAATCCCATCTTCTGCTCTCAGCCTAGAAAACGTTCTTGAAATCCCCTCCCTAGAATTTTCTCTGGAAGAACTCAACCTTAATTGGTACTTTAAAAAAATGGTTGACATTGGAAGAAATGCAAGACAAGTTTCATTTTCTGATGATTGGGTTAGGGTGTGTCTTCGGGAATGATTTATCTTTTGTGTTTGACAGCAAACTTTAGGAGCCCAGAGATGTTGTTTATATGCTGTTTGGCTTGCGTGAGAGTGTAGCATTATGACTCTTCGGATGCAGATGTTTTGATTTGCGTGTTGGCTTATTATGACAAGGCTTACAATAATAAGTCATCATGTGTAATCACCACGGAATTATCAGGCTGCAAAGAATTTTAAGGGGTCATTTAGAGCAAGCAATTCCAAACTGGTGCCCCTGATAACAACTTGAGGACACCTTCAGTATAAGGGCACTTCTTACAGTTTTAACAACAGCCTCCCTCTGTTGGAAGGGTCAAAATAATGTCTGATTGGCTGTCAAATTCCCAGAACTTCCACCAAAGTTGGGTGTGTTGGTTTGCTTGGGGTGCGCTAATGAAATTCCTTGTGATAAATGGTTGAAAGTAGCAGAGTTGTATTCTCTCATAGTTCTTGAGACCAAACTTCTGAAAGTTCAAGGTGTCAACACACTTTACTGCCCTTCTGAGACTTACATTTTTTTTTTTTTTTTTGAGACAGAGTCTCACTATGTCTCCCTCGGTAGAGTGCTGGGACTACAGCCACCCGTCACCATGGCTGGCTATTTTTTTTTGTTGCATTTGTCATTGTTGTTTAGCAGGCCCAGGCCAGTTTGAATCCACCAGCCTCGGTGTATGTGCCAAGCACCCTACTCACTGAACTGTGGGTGCTGCCAACTTACACATTATTTTTAAGAACACAAGTGTTTGGGATTAGGGTCTATTCTAGTCCATTCATCATTGCATCTACATAAGCTTTATTTCCAAGACATGTCCCATTCTAAGATTCTAAATAAACATGAAGTTGGGGGAGAAGATGTATCCACCCCTAATTCTCACTTTCCTTTGACAGACGGCATGGCCCTGGAGTTTTCTTCCTTTCTTTTTTTTTTAAATAAACTTTTTATTTTGGAGTAATTTTGATATACCAGAAAGTTTCAGTTTTCCTCTTTACACACACATGAATGCTTCTTTGTAACTGAAAAAAAATCTCTGTGGTAAACCATAGCCCATAGAGACTTGAGGAGGCCATTACGTATCAACTCGTACTTCATAGGAAACATTCCCACAATATATTAGTCCATTTTCCAAGGAGATTTGTGGAAATATAATGGCGGTGTTGATAGCTCTTGGCTTGTACTTGTGATGCTTTCAGTTGGAAAGGAAGTTTGGAACTGTTTTGCTTCCAGGCATAGTGAAGGTTGCCTTAACCACAACTATCTCTACATTTACCCATACTCAGAGCACACCAGTTTTTACTAATATTCCCATACAAAGACAATTCATGTCTCTGGAGTCTGTATCCCCTTTCTTCCTCCTTGGGACCCATGTAGAACTCAGGACTTGCCCCATGACAATTTGCTTTAAGTCTTTTGACGCTTAGTCCATGCCATAGAAAGAGACAAAGAGATAGGCCAAGTCGATATGGATTATCAATTGGCAATCAATTAAGAACTAACATTTGTTAGTTACCAGTAAGATATTGAGAAATTATCTTGGGTGTAGACTTTGGAGGTAGATGTGTTGGTAACGTTGAAGGTCTTCCTTTTAGGAGGCAACTGGTAGGCTTGGTGCCCCTAGCTCAGCGGCGCTGAGTGGGTTTGAATCCAGCTTGGGCCTGTCAAACAACAATAACAACTACAACCAAAAAATAGCTGGGTGTTATGGCGGGCGCCTGTAGACCCAGTACTTGGAAGGCTCAGGCAAGAGAATCACTTAAGCTCAAGAGTTGGAGGTTGCTGGGAGCTGTGATGCCATGGCACTCTACCAAGGGAGACATAGCGAGACTCTAATTCAAATAAATAAATACATAGGGCACCCTGCAGAGAAAGGCTGGACCGTGTGGTCATCCATTGAATACAGAGCGAAGTGAAACCTAGCACCGTGCTGACCTGTGTGCTGGCCACTGGTTTATACCTCGCTGAGGTGCACCTGACAAGAGTTGTGTTCTAGAGCACAGTGAAGAGGTCAACTTTTGATTTAGCTAGTGGGAAAAG
Source organism: Arctocebus calabarensis (assembly GCA_963573935.1). Classification (NCBI taxonomy): domain Eukaryota; kingdom Metazoa; phylum Chordata; class Mammalia; order Primates; family Lorisidae; genus Arctocebus; species Arctocebus calabarensis. The sequence continues at coordinate 7,873 of CAUYON010024889.1, read as the reverse complement.
GGGACACTTGGGCTGAGCCAAGATTCTAAGAAAAGACGCAGCCCTTTGAAGAGCTACCTCAAAATCCACCCAGCCAAGAGAATAGAAATGGAAAAACAGGTTATCGAGCTAGTGGGGTCCAAAAAAGCATATCCTTGCGCACTTGGAAAAGGGTTGAATTGTGTGTTATCACAGATGTGATGGAAAGTCATCGGAGGGTTTTCATTGACTGGGTGGTCCAGTCTGGTTTACCCATTGGCAGGTGCGTAGAGAGCAGATTATGGGGCTGATAATGGAAACAGGTGGACTCCAGGGTCTCTCGCTGGGATGCAGGTCAGGTACGAGACAAGAATGGATTTGATTTGGACGTTATTGATGATGGAGGAAATAGACAAGGTTGGAGCAGGTTTCAGAAGCAGAAAAAAATAGTTGTGTGTGTTCAGTGTCATTCTGGGAGGGATGGAGGGAAGCAAATGCACACATAGAGCTGGGAGTTTGTTCTCAGGCAACTGGGTCCATACTGGTGTCATTAGGGGATAGAGAATGTGGAGCGGGCACAACAGAACAGCATGCTGGGTTTTGCCCTTAAGGTAAACCAGGGGGTCACTTAGTTATCTACGCAAACATGAGAAGCAGACAAGGTAACCTGCTTACAGAACAATGTGACCACAAGTTCTCTTTCAACCATAAGAGTTTTGAGATCTACATCAGATACCCATGTGTATAGGAAGAGAAAAGTGTCATCCATGGTCCTGTTAATTTATTTATGCATATATTTACGATTGACTCATGTACCCTCATGGGTACAAATGTTAAATTTTTTTTTAATTTTTTTATTGTTGAGGATTCATTGAGGGTACAAGAAAAAATGGTTACACTGATTGCATTTGTTATGTAAAGTCCCTCATAATTGTGTCTTGACCCCAAAAGGGGGGTCACCCACCGAGACCCCACCCCCTCCCTCCTTCCCTCTCTCTGATCTCCCCTTCCCCCACCCCTACCATGTACTAGGTCATTAATTGTCTTCATACCAAAATTGAATGTTTAGGTTTTATTGTTTTCATTCCTAAGGTAAAGTTCCAGCTGGCATCCTGCCAATCACCCTTCCCCCTCCTCTCCCCTCCTCCTAAATAGATTATACTTGAGAAGAAGACTCTACTTCGTTAACTACAACTTGAGGATTCAAGAAACAGAACAAAACGTGCTTGTCAAATTCTATTTGTAGCTTGACGATGGCCCTGAGTCTTCTCTTCCCAGCTTTAGAAATTCTGCAACTGAAATTCCTTTTATCAGTTTCCTAACAAAAAACGTGCTGACTCCTGCCCTGGCTTGTCTTATCACGGGATTGTCTACCCAAATAAAATTTCATTAGATCCAATTACATGTCAGTAGTGAGGAAAACGCACAGTTAGATTCCCCAGAGGATGGTTCATACTCTGTTCATCTTGCTGAGTTTTCATGGATTAGATGACCCCATTGATGAAATATTACATTGATGAATATGACCCCAAGGTTTGAAATATTACAGTCGTGGCAAATGTTGCTTCTTGGAAACAAGCCCCAACCAGGGCAAACACGGTACGTGATCTTTATCATAATAGTTGGGCACGTTTATAGGTTGCACACATTTTCCTTGCAACGTGTGTGGTGGGCCTGGCTGCGGTTATCACATCTTCAGTCTCCTTCCAGTACAGGTTATCGGGTAGATTCTGCAAGTTCAGGTGCAATTACAAACCATCGGCCTTCCAACGTGAAAAGAGTTCTGGGGCAAAGGAACAGTCACAGGAGCTGCGTGGTGAAAAAGAACAAAAATACATCTTCCCCCATGTGTAGTGGGTGGCACCCGAAATAGGAGGCTCACGATTTCATAGGAATGATTGTTCAAAGTAAACATTCCATTTTGCTGGGGAACCTCTTTTAAAATGAAACTGGGTACGGCACCTGTGGCTCAAAGGAGTAGGGTGCCAGCCCATGTGCAGGAGGTGGCGGGTTCAAACCCAGCCCTGGCCAAAAAATGCAAAAAAATAAATAAATGAATAAATAATACAAATAAAATAAAATGAAACTGGGTTTGAATCCACCCTGCACAAGTAGCAGAGGATTTTTTTTTTATTAAATCATAGCTGTGTCCATTAATGCATTTATGGGGTACACTGTGCTGGTTTTATATAAAATTTGAAATACTAATGGCAAACTGTTTAACATAGCCTTCACCGCACTTTCTTAATTATCGTGTTAAGTCATTTATACTCTACACTCATTATTTTTGACATGTACCCTTGTAAAATGCATCACAGGTGGGGTCTAACCAATAATGCTCCCTCTACCCACCCTCCCCGCTCCCCGCTCCCCTGGCCCTCCTCTTCCCCCTTCATCTTGGGCTGTAGCTGGATTATAGCTTTATTATGGAAGTGTGAGTGCTTATATATTGGTTTCATAGTACAGCCGAGTACATTGGATATTTTTTCTTTCATTCCTTGGATACTTTACTAAAAAGAATGTGTTCCAGCTCCATCCATGTAAAGATAAAAAAAGTAAAGTCTCCATCTTTTTAAAGGCTGCATAATATTCCATGGTGTACGAGATTAGCCCACATCACAAAATCCCAAAACTACAGATGTTGGTGTGGATGCGGAGAAGAGGGAACATTTCTACACTGCTGGTGGGAATGCAAACTAGTAAGTTTCTTTTGGAAAGAAGTTTGGCAATCACTCAGGGATCTAAAAATAGACCGGCCGTTTGATCCTGCAATTCCTCTACTAGGTATAGATGCAGAAGACCAAAAATCACTTTATAACAAAGATATTTGCACCAGAATGTTTATTGCAGCCCAATTCATAATTGCTAACTCATGGAAGAAGCCCAAGTGCCCAGCAGAGGATTTTTAAGTAGTGTATAAGTGTGCCTCAGATTTTTTCTTTTCTTTTCTTTACTCTCCTCTCTCCTCTATTTTCTTTCCTTTTTTTTTTTAGACAGAGTCTCACTCTGTCCCCTGGGTAGTGCAGTGGCGTGATCACAGCTCCCTGCAACCTTAAACTCCTGGCCTCAAGTGATCCTCCTGCCTCAGCCTCCCAAGTTGCTGGGACTATGGACATCACCACAGCACTTGGGTAATTTTTCTATTTTTAGTAGAGAAGGAGTCTTGCTCTTGCTCAGGCTGGTCTTGAACTCCTGAGCTCAGGCAATCCTCCTGCCTCAGCCTCCCAGAGTGCAGGGATTACAGACACGAGCCACCTCACGAGGCTGGAATGAAGAATTTTCAAGAGATGGATAGGAAGAAGGCACAAACCTCTTGTAGGTATCCTAGCAGTAATTCGGGAAACATCTGCAAACACCGTGGCCGAAGTGAAGTGCCCAGGTTACCATCAATTCCTGAGCAATGAGGGACGCAGAAAACAGAAACATTCTAGAGATGCTGAAGCTTTCTTTTTATAAATATTTGAAGATAGGTTTGTCTGTGGGTTTGTGGCGGTAATTCTGTGCATCTAGCTCCAGTGCCGTGTCCGTTCATTATTCATTGACATCATAACATAGCAAACACTGCTTCAAGTTGACTGTCAAACATCACAGGGTAGTCTACCCAAATAACATTTCATTAGATCCAATTACATGTCAGTAGTGAGGAAAATGCAGAGTTAGATTCTCCAGAGGATGGTTACACTGTACGCATTGTTCTACAAAAGGTTTAATATTCTTTTTTCAGCCCTTAACTCAGGCCATAATTAAGTCAGAGAACGCATCCTTTAAAAAGTATTCGCTCCTCATTGCTGAATATCATTCATGGGCCTTTTCAAGGCGCTCTCCATGGGAAGCTGCGCACTCAAGTCCACCCTTCAAAACAATTTTAAAACTTATTTTTCTGGAATAGCCAGCAGAGCGGGCAGGGTACATCTGGCAATCGAGTTCATGCACTCACGGTCAAAAAGGTGCTTTGAAGCGTGGTCAATGCCTGGCCGAGGAAAGTGTCATGTGGAGGGAATTACTATACAACAGCTGCAAAAAAAAAACAAACGAAAAAAAGTCAACGTCAAAACCAAAAACAACAAAAGAACCAGGAAGTGCTTGGGAGGCAGGTGTGGAAGATGGTGGAAAACCAATTTGGGAAGGAGTCTGGGTCTCTTGCTCACCACTATTAGCAGAGACCCCTGCAAAGGGTCAGTCGTGGAAAACAAATAAACCAATGCAATAAGCCAAATAAGCCAATGCAATCCCCTGATGCCTTTGTTATTTCACGCCCATTACTCCAAGGCATTCACACTTCTTTTTTTTTTTCACATTACCACTTCTTTTTTTTAAATTCTTTATTAAATCATAACTGTGTGCATGAATGCATTTATGGGGTACAATGTGCTGATTTGATATACAAGGTGGAATGTTTACATCTGACTGATGAATATAACCATCTCCTTGCTTACTTATTTGTTGTGGTAAAAACATTCATACACTTTTTTTTGAAGTTTGCTTTCAATTGGGTTTCGATAGTCTTAGAAGGTTTTTTTATAATTTTCTTTTAATTTTTTTTTATTATGGCAGAGTCTCACTATATCACCCTCTGTAGAGTGCTGTGGCATCACAGCTCACAGCAACCTCCAACTCTTAGGCTCAAGTGATTCTCTTGCCTCAGCCTCCCAAGTAGCTGGGACTACAGGCACCCATCACAATGCCTGGCTTTTTTTTTTTTTTTTTTAAGAGATGGGGTCTCCCTCTAGCTCAAGCTGGTCTCAAACCTGTGAGCTCAGGCAATCCACCCGCCTCAGCCTCCCGAGTGCTGGGATTACAGGCATGAGCCACCATGCCTGGCCGACCCTAGTCTCTATTAAAAATAGAAAAATCGGCTCAGTGCCTGTAGCTCAGTGGCCAGGGTACCAGCCACATACACAGGAGCTGCTGGGTTCAAATCCAGCCCAGACCGGCCAAACACCAATGACAACTACAACCAAAAACTATCTGGGAGTTGTGGTAGGCGCCTATAGTCTCAGCTTCCTGGGAGGCTGAAGCAAGATACGTGCTTAAGCCCAAGTGTTTGAGGTTGCTGTGAGCTGTGATGCCACAGCACTCTACAGAGGGTGATATAGTGGGACTCTGTCTCAGAAAAAAAAAATAATAATAATAATAAATAATAAAAACAGAAAAACTGGGCTTGGTGCCTGAAGCTCATTGGGTAGGGTAACTGTCATATGCACCAGGGCTGGTGGGTTCAGACCTGCCCGGGCCTGCTAAACAACAACAACAACAAAAATAGCCAGGCGTTATGGTGGGTACCTATAGTCCCAGCTACTTGGGAGACTGAGGCAAGAGAATCACTTAAGCCCAAGAGATCGAGGTTGCTGTGAGCTGTAATGTCAATAACATCCTACCAAGGTTGACATAGTGAGACTCTGTCTCAAAAGAAAAGAAAAGAAAAACGAGGTCAGGCATGGTGGCTCACACCTGTAGTCCTAGCACTCTGGTAGGCTGAGGCGGGTGGATTACTTGAGCTCATGGGTTCAAGACCAGCCTGAGAACCAGCAAGACCCCGTCTCTAAAAACAGCTGGGTGCCTACAGTCCCAGCTACTTGGGAAGCTGAGGCAAGAGAATCACTTAAGCCTATGAGTTTGAGGTTGCTATGAGGTAAGACACCATGGCACTGTACCGAGAGTGACCAAATAAGACTCTGTCTGAAAAAATAAAATAAAAATAAAAACAGAATAGCCAGGTATGTGGCAGGCGCCTGTGGTCCCAGCTACTCGGGAGGCTGAGGCAAGAGAATCACCGAAGCCCAGGAGTTGGAGATTGCTGTGAGCTGTGTGACGTCATGGCACTCTACCGAGGGCGATAAAATGAAACTCTGTCTCTACAAAAACAAACAAACAAACAAAAAAACAGAAAAACTAACTAGGCAAAGTGATGAGCACCTGAGCACCTATAATCCCAACTACTTGGGAAGTTGAGGCAAGAAGATCGCTTGAACCCAAGAGTTTGCTTTTGGTGTGAGCTATGATGACACTATATATTCATATATTTTAAACATGAATTTTTTATATATAAATATACATATAAAACATATATATATGTATATATATATATTCATGTTTTTAAAAAATCCTGCCTGTGGCTCAGCGCCTATAGCTCAGCAGCTAGGACACCAGCCACTTACACTGGGGCTGGTGGGTTTGAACCCAGCCCAGTCCTGCCAAACAACAACGGCAACTACAACAAAAAAGCAGCCGGACGTTGGGGGCCTGTATTCTCAGCTACTTGGGAGCCTGAGCCAAAAGAATCACTTCAGCCCAAGAGTTTGAGGTTGCTGTGAGCTGTGACACCATGACCCTAATGAGACTATCTCAAAAAAAAAAAAGAATGTAAGGTATGGCTGAGTGCCCATAGCTCAGTGGTTAGGGTGCCGGCTACAAACATGGCCCAGGTCTGCTAAAGAAAAAAAAAAAGCCAGTGGGTGAGGCAGGCACCTATAGTCCCAGGTACTTGGGAGGCTAAGGCAAGAGAATCGCTTGAGCCCAGGAGTTTGAGGTTGCCATGAGCTACAATGTACTGAGGATAACAAAGTGAGACAGTCTCAATTAAAAAAAAAAAGTTTGCCATTCCCATTGAGCTACGATGACACCATGGCATCCTACCCAGGGAGACAGAGTGAGACTGTCTCAATTTAAATATTAAAAAAAAAAAAATAGGGCTGGGCACAGTGGCTCACACCTGTACTCGCAGCACTCTGTGAGGCCAAGGTAGGTGGACTGCCTGAGCTCAGTAGTTCGAGACCAACCTGTGCAAGAGCAAGACACTGCCTCTAAAAAAAACAGCTGGGGGTGGCACCCATAGCTGGATAAGGTGCCAGCCACATACACCCAAGCTGGCAGGTTCAATCCCAGCCAGGTCAGCTAAACAACAATGACAACTGCAACAAAAAAATAGCTGGGTGCTGTATCAGGTTCTTGTAGTCCCAGCTACTTGGGAGGCTGAAGCAAGAGACTTACTTAAGCCCAAAAGGTGGAGGTTGGCTCAGTGCCCGTAGTTCAAGGGCATCAGCCACATACACCGGAGCAGGGAGATTCGAATCCAACCTGAGCCGGCCAAACAACAATGACAACTACAACCAAAAAATAGCCGGGCGTTTTGTCAGGTGCCTGTAGTCTTAGCTACTTGGGAGGCTGAAGCAAGAGAATCACTTCAGCCCAAGAGATCAGGTTGCTGTGAGCTGTGACATCATAGCACTCTACCCAGGGCAACATGGTGAGACTGTCTCAAAAAAAAAAAAAAAAATAGCTGGTCCTTGTGGTGGGTGCCTGTAGTCCCAGCTACTTGGGAAGCTGAGACAAGAGAATCTTTTAAGCCTAAGAGTTTGAGGTTGCTATGAACTATGACGACACTGCACTCAACACCAGGGTGACAGAGTGAGACTCTGTCTCAAAAGAAAAGCTGACCAGCAAGCACAGTTCAAGCTAACCACACAAGAAATTATCAGTCACTTATCTGCCTGCTCAGTAGACTAAGAGGTGGAAGACACATTCTGGCAATTATCTTCCAACCCCAGCTAATCACATGAGCATCACGGGATGCCCTGCAGGTACCTATGTGCATATAACCTGAGGCTATAAATTCAGGAAGGGGCCCATATTTATTAGGATCCAGGTTTTTTTGTTTTGTTATGTTTTGTTTTTGAGACAGAGTCTCAAGCTGTGGCCCTGGGTGGAGTGCCATGGTGTCACAGCTTATAGCAACCTCCAACTCAGGCTCAAGTGATCTTCTTGCCTCAGTTTTTCTATTTTTTTTTTTTTTTGTAGAGACAGAGTCTCACTTTATCGCCCTGGGTAGAGTGCCGTGGCGTCACACTGCTCACAGCAACCTCCAGCTCTTGGGCTTAAGCGATTCTCTTGCCTCAGCCTCCCGAGTAGCTGGGAC
>CAUYON010024886.1:0-19190 GCA_963573935.1 Arctocebus calabarensis | reverse complement strand
GGTTAAAGGATTATTACTTAGCATAAGAATAACTTTGGTAAAGTAGTTATCAGTTAAGCCAGTTAAACCTTAGCCAGTAAGGATAGTTTTACATAATAAGTGGTTATCAGTTAGTCTAATTTATCCATAGATCTGTAAGTAAAAGGCCTGGGACAAGGTTTAAGTCATATGTTTATTGATTAAGTCATAAGATTAAGTCATGTGCTTGTTGATTAAGTTATGTGCCTATATAAGCCTTGTTGGAAGAAATAAATTTGCTGTAATGCCTGAGCAAGCTTCAGCTGCTGAAATGCCTGAGCAAGCATCAGCCATTCCCCTCATCAATCATTTTGTCTGCGGTGCTGCCTCTGCGTCATTGACAAGGAGGCTGGGTGGCTCTGTCTCAATTTTTATTGAGATAGAGTCTCACTTTGTTGCCCTCATAGAGTGCCATGCAGGGAGAAACAGTGCAAGTGTCAGGGTCACAGATTGTTCTGGTTCTTGGTGTGCTGCTGACCAAAGAATGACCAGACACATTTGTTAGGCTTAAGTGGGCCTAGGCTAAAGCAGAAAAGTGTCAGGCCTAGACTATAATGGAAAAATACCAGTTAACTCTTGGCAAATTTCTGGACTGCAAGTTTTCAAAAAAGAAATGAAATAAGTCTAGTTCTCCCCCAAGATAAATGAGAAAGTACTAATTGATCTATTGCTTCTAGTCCACTCCCAGTTTCTTGCTTGGCTCACTCCCTGGGAAATGAACTGACTATCCCCAGACCAAACTTTAAACAATACCAGGTGGAGAAAATCCTGAGACAAAGATGTACGAAACTAAGATGTATAGGGGGTGTATGACATATAGCTAACTAACTGCAAAATTCTGCTTCTGTACAATGAATGCTTGCTACCCGATGCAACTGGAAAGCCTGCGTGCCAACCAGGATACAGATCAGGCCTTAAAAACCCGACCCCTAAAGCTCTCAGGGTTACTCTCAGAAACCCCATGTTGGAACACTGAGGAAGTTGCTGGCCAGCTCTTCAATAAAGGACACTTCTGTTAATTCAGCTAGCATGATGGTGTGGTCTTTGGGAATTCCTGGACACAGCAACACCAAAAAGAAGGCAAGCATGAAAGAGCCTTCTTTGAGACTCTTATTGAGGAAGAGCAAGATACATTTGCCATAGATAACAAACAAGCCTTCTGTTATAATGCAAGGCTCTGATTGTGGTCAGGTTTGGATTGGACCTCCTCATGGTTAAAGGGAAGCTAATCAAATGAAAATTAACTTTATGTTATTCTAGGTCACTTCCCGGATCCTATGGTGCCTGGTCTGCCTGGCCCTCTGGCTAGGAAATTACCTGCATTCTTTTGCAGGTTGTCATCCTCCTTCCCCAGGTGTGGCAGTTGCTTGGGGCAAGAGCAATGTGGGGAAGCAACAAGTCAGGGTGTATGCCCTTGTCCTTCTTCCCTAGGTGTGGCAATTGCTCCAGGCATCACCAAGGCAGGGTGCCTGGGTTTGTCCCTAGGAGCACTAGAGGTCCTCATTATATACCTAACACACATGACTTATTGTGGTACAGTAGTCCTATTTGCTCATTCTTTACAGGGATCATCATTGGAGGCAGAGGGACCTTTGGATCCCACTTATGACACCAGATCTCTTAAATAGTAAACTGAGGACACAGCAACAAGATGCTATGTAGAAACTAGAGACTGAATCTGCTGGCATCTTGATCTTGAACTTTTCAGCTTCCAGAACTGTGAGAAGTAAACGTCTGGTCTAAACTGGTGTAAATTACCCATATTTAAATTTTAAAACATTTATTTGCACATTAAGTAATAAATGTGACCGCATAAGCAACTAGCCTAGCACTTCTCTTAGAGGGCAAGAGGGAAAATTTATAACGTGTTTGCAGGAGCAAGACAAAGAAAGCAATTTAGATTTGTTGAGGTGGAAAGTTTTAAGTTAGAAGTTAGTTAGCAATTTCTGATTGATACAGTTTCTAGTGTCATTTTACTGTTTATAATGAGCTTTGGTTTGTTTATGTAGAGTTTTGGGGGTTTTTTTGTTTTTGAGATGGAGTCTTGCTTTGTCACCTAGGTAGAGTGCTGTGGTGCCAGCCTAGCTCACTGCGACCTCAAACTCCTGGGTTTAAATGATTCTCCTACCTCAGTCTCCTGAGTAGCTGGGCCTACCCACCACTACACCTGTCTAATTTTTCTACTTTTAGTAGAGACAGAGTCTTGCTCTTGCTCAGGCTGATCTTAAACTCCTGAGCTCTAGCAATCTTCCTGACTTGGCCTCCCAGAGTGCTAGGATTACAGGTGTGAGCCACTGCACCTGGTCTACACAGGGATTTAAAGTGCCAGAGCCACCCCAGTCTAATAGCCTCCCAATTAGAATTTTGAAATAATCCTTCATGCTGCATCTGCTGTCTTATAAATTCATTAGACACCTCTCTACATGGTGACAGACCACCCATGAACAGGCTTTACTGACTCTCCCATCCATCACCTTTTAAAATCCCACTGCTATATCACCTTCCATGATGGGTGAGAGCCCCACAGCATTCCATGTGATTCCTTTGCTACTGTGGAAATGGTCTCAAAGTCTTGTGAGCATCTCTTAGATACCCTTTATACAACCGTAACTTACATTTCCTGACAGCTCCTAGAGGTGAAATTTCCAGGGAAACATAATAACTGCTTATGCCACATTTTCCCAATGTGAAACACTGGAGGCACAATCTCTGTGCCCTATAAAGTCAGTCTAAGCTGCTGAACTCATAGCTCTTACTACAGCTTGCACATGGCAAGAGGAAAAATTGCCATTATTTGCAGTAACCAGATAAGCTTTTGGAGTCTGCCATGCTCTTGGCATAATCTGAAAAGCCCATGAATTCTTTTTTTTTTTTTTTTTGTAGCGACAGAGTCTCACTTTATCGCCCTGGGTAGAGTGCCGTGGCATCACACTGCTCACAGCAACCTCCTTCCCGGATCCTATGGTAGCTCTCCAGCTCTTGGGCTTACGCAATCCTCTTGCCTCAGCCTCCCTAGTAGCTGGGACTACAGGCGCCCGCCTCAGTGCCCGGCTTTTTTGTTTTGCAGTTCGGCCAAGGCCGGGCTTAGAACCCGCCGCCTTCGGTATATGGGGCCGGCGCCCTACTCGCTGAGCCACAGGAGCCGCCCAAAGCCCATGAATTCTTAACCTCTGCTCCTACTCCTATTGCCCATGGGCATTTAATTGCTGCCCTATTATGGGCTGCTGTGGTCTTAATGTGTCCCCCGTAATTCATGCTTTGGAAACATAATCCCCAGTGCAACAATGTTGGGAAGCGTGGCCTAGTGGGAGATGTTTAGGTCATGAGGGCTTACCTCATGAATGGATTAATGCCACTATAAAAAGGGCTTGCAGAGTGGGTTCACTTGCTTTTGCTTTTCTGTCAGGTGAGAACACTAACTTGCTCTCTGGAGGACGCAGCAACAAGATGCTATCTTGAAACAAACGTCTGAGCCTGCTGAAAATCTTGATCTTGAACTTTTCAGCTTCCAGAACTTTAAGAAATAAATTTCTGGTCTAAACCAGTGTAAATTACTCAATCTCAGGTATTCTGTTATTGTCACCAAAATGGACTAAGACACAGGCTATTCACCTCTTTGGAAAAATTATTGTTGTTCCTTGAGCAACCTGTACTAAAAAGACTGACGTTACAGCCCTAGGGAGTAATAGTGCTGTTAAAATAGAGCAGCCAAAAGGACTCTTATTTTTCTCCCTAATTTATAAACTTGTCTTTATCTTTGACTGATACCATTGATTGCCCCATAATCTGAAAAAGACAAATGGATACAAAAGGATGCCAAACAATTATTAGACAGCTTATACTATATTGGGCCAAATTAAACTTCCTGTGGCCCTTTTCCTTTGGCCTCTTGGTTTATACTTATCTATCATCAGATGGGACATAGGTGCAGATATGGTTAAGGACGGTTTAGGAACTGAAATATAATTGGTTCTTCCCTGACGTCCACAAAATTTATCTCCCACTTAAAATCCCACCATTCTAAGTTCTTTTTAGTATCGAAATCCCTTTTGCCAGGATCTGGAACTTTAGTAAAAGAAGAGTTCAAGATTACTATGCAAACCCTGGAAGCCCTCCAATTGTAAGTTAATAATTTAGTCTTTGTTATACTCCAAAATCATCATGCCCTGGACACTGAGAGCCCAGCAGGGAGGCGCTCCCAAGACCATCCATGAAGAACATAGTGTGAATTTGCACCTTTTAAAGTACAAGGTGAGCACTCTCCATCAGATAAGATAAAGGAGGCTCAGAATTTTTATTTCATCTATTCCCAGGGATAGAAGATTGCTCTATCAAACTATAGGGAAGTGAACTTAATTTTGTTCTTTTATTTATTCATTCCCATTCTAATCTATTTTCTTCTCTCTCTTTGCGGATCTCTTGCTGCTCAGTTACTAAACCAATGTTTCCACAGCCACTAATTCAGTTTTTAATATATGTAACTTCTAGGGAAGTTTCAGATGGGGGGACTTGACACCTGCTCCAAGGTATGCTAAAGTATGTGCCCCAAGGTATGCCACTCTTTTTTTTCTTGGCATGCCACCCTTAACATACTATCTTGAGTGAAAGACACTTGAAAAACAGTGCAAGGTTACTCTCACTTCCTTCTTAAGAGCAAAAGATGAGGATTCCCACGTGAAAGATTCCCTCCATGTACCAAAAGAAAAGTACCATTCTTATCAAGGATAGGAAATACAAACAACCTTACTGAACTAACCTAGTCATTTCTCTACCCAATTCACTCCCTACCCCAAGGCTCTTGGCCTTGTAACATTTTCACATTTTACCACTTTGTCCACCTCAGTATATTAGGGTTCAACTCTGTGTCTTCGAGTCTTGATTTCCTTATGCAGGCTCTCATGCCATGTACAATTTGTGTTAAATACATTCGAATGCTTTTCTCCTGCTAATCTCTCTCAAGTTAATTTTAAGCCCCAGTGATAAAAAAAAAAGCCCTAAAAGGACAGAAGTAAAATTTTGCTTCCCCTGCAATACCTTATTAGTTTTGCATTTTGGGAGAACCCTAATGAACTAGTGTCACTTGTGTGCCTAGTATGCACCAAAATTCAGAAGTCAGCAGGAAGCTAGGATAGCCCCCACCTGAATAGAAGGGTGACCCCTTGCTGACCCAGCACAGAATGCTCAGAGCTACTCAGCTAATGCCAAAGTCCAAGGACAAGGAACTCCTCACAGACCCACCTGAGCCCAGAACCCCTTTCCTCCCACTCTCTGGAGCGAGTCATTGTGGCACAAGCCTGCTGGGACTAGAAAGTATGTTTATATGTGAGACTTTTCTCCCTCTCTACACTATGGGGTCCTCCAGGACAGTGACCAAAGTTATTTCTCTTCCTGTTTCTGACGTTTGGTAAACACAGATAGGGTTGAGGGTTCCAGGAAGACACTTTGATTGTGTTTTAGGACCTAAATTTCCTAGCCCTCTGCCCTAACTCACTTCCAAGCCTGACAGTGGATGGTCCCAGAACCCCTTCCCAGGAAACACAATGCTCACAGCACAGCTGCTCCTTTAAACGTTTTATTGGTCTTGGGAAAAGGGAAGCAACAGGCTCCGCCTCCTCCTCAGAGTCCCACAAGCCCTCATTGTTTCCCGTTGCCGTTGATGGGGCGGTTCACATGCTCAGGGGAGGCCAGGAAGGCCTTGAGCTTGGGGCAGGCACTAAGGCGTACCACATAGGCTGAGAGCAGGGGAAATGCATCCAGGCAGCTGGGGGCCAGGACCTGGTGGATCAGCAACAGGTCCAGCAGATTGTAGTCAGCAAAGGAGATCTATAGGGCAGACAGCTGGGACTCAGCCAGTGGGAGTTGCTGGGGGCTGTCATGCCACCCCCTAGGTCTGCCCCACCCTGCTGACTGAATAGCTCATACTGGGTGAGGGCAGGGCAGGACACAGCCAGATGCTCACCTGGTTGCCTACAATGAAGGCCTGGCCTCCCTGGTTCTGGGACAGCAGGGTCTCAAAAGGCTTCAGCTGCTCAGGCAGTGCCTTCACATACTCATCCTTGCCTGCCTCCTGCCAGAGAGACACACCGTGCATCCTCCTTCTACCCGCAGCCCCCAACCCCTGCTCTACCCATGAGCACCCCTGTTCTGTCCAGCCAATGATGAATGGCCCTATCCACTGAGCCTGAAACCACAGCCTCAGATGCCCCTCTGTTCACCCCCTACACCAAGCTAGACCCAAATCCTGTCCATTTCAGCTGTCAATTCGTGTCTACTCTTTTCTACTCTTTTCTGCAATTCGTGTCTCTGCCAGGATCTCCTCCCTGGTTATTGCTAAAGTCTCAGAGCTGGCTCCTCCGGAGTGTCTCTGTCCTCATATTTGGACAGAGCCCTGCTTAGACTCCATGTCCCACTGCCATCAGGAGATGGGTTCAAGGCCAGCGGGGCCCAGGGCCTTCTGTCTGCCCATCTCCATCTCCACACACAGCCACAGACTCTGCCTCTGCTAAACTGGTCCCAGGTCCTCAAATGTGCTCTGTGTCTGCATAGACTTTGCTCATCTAAACGCACTGGCACCTCCTTCCAGAAACTGGCTACAGATCCTTCTGCTCTCATGGCTGTTCCAGGAAGCCCCCAACCCCAGGTGATAGAAACCATGACTCCCTGGGTGTCTCTGCCCTTGCACTCTCCCACCATTGCCCCTGGCCAGTTAGGGTGTGCGTCTTGGCCATAATGGCCCCTGGCCCCCAGCACCCTGACAGGGGAGGGGTCAGCAGGATCCATGTGCAGGGGAAGCCCCATCTGCCTTCAGCCCCTGTGCCCATGCTGGCAGCCCTCGCTCACGTAGTTGGTGTAGATGAGTCTGACGTATTTGCAGCGCAGGTCCTCCACGCCGTCATTCACCATGTCCACCAGAGCTGCCTCCCTCTGGTCCTTCCCATATAGCCCTGGGGTCAGGGGGAGCAGACAGCATGACTGGGCGCCTGAACCACACAGGACCCGAGCGCTTTCTCCCTGCCCCCACTGCAGGCCACGTGGCTGTCTGTGGGCAACAGCCTGGGAGGAGGGTTGAGCCTGTCACACAGTAGGTGCTCAGAGCTCCGTGAGAGGAGCCTGGCACTGGGCAAGGACTGCAGGCAGATCTGGGCTGGCCTGGGGCCGGCTGTGGAAGCCCCGAGTGTCTCTTCCCCACTCCAGAGGGCCACAAGGCAGCCTGGCTTAAACGGAAGGGGCTGGGAGGAAAAATGCCCCACCTCTGCTCTGGCAGCCGGGCCTCAGGACTCACCGAGGGAGCGCCCCAGGTGACGCAGCATGGCATTGGACTGGTACAGGATGAGGTCTCCATCCTGGAACTTGGGGAGCTGTCCAAACACCTGGGAGGGGGGTGGAGGGGAAGGGCGCCATGAGGGGCGGAGCTAGGCCGCCCCCAACCGAGTCCTGTCCTGCGCCCTGCCCGGCAGGGTCACTCACACAGGAGGCCTTGAGGGAGCCCTGCTGCCAAGTGTCCACGGTCACCACCTCCTCCTTCCAGCTCTGGCCCTGGCCCGCCAGCAGCATGCGCAGGGCCTCACAGCGCCCTGGGGTGGGAGGACAGGGCAGGGGCGTGGGGAACCAGGGA
Source organism: Arctocebus calabarensis (assembly GCA_963573935.1). Classification (NCBI taxonomy): domain Eukaryota; kingdom Metazoa; phylum Chordata; class Mammalia; order Primates; family Lorisidae; genus Arctocebus; species Arctocebus calabarensis. The sequence goes on along the minus strand of CAUYON010024886.1, from coordinate 11,557 downwards.
GAGACCCAGCCTCAGCAACAAGGGGAGGGGTAAGGAGTGCAGGGCGGTGGGAACAGAGACTCCACACGAGGGAGGGAACCAGGCGCGGTGGAAGAGGCTGGACACAGGGAAGGAGATCCGGCTTGACGCCACATGACTGAGCGCTGGGTGGGGGAGGGGCTGGGGTGTCCTGTGGGTGGATGAGAGGCCTTGGGCTGCAGCCCCCGACGCCTGCCTCCCTTTCCTCCTCGGCCCAGGCTCCTACCTCGGACAGGGAAGTAGACGATGGTGTAGGGCGGCACTGGAGAGGTCAGAGAGCGGATTGTTAGCGCCTGGGAGAGGGTGTAGCCGCGGAGGGTGCGCTGGTGGGCCGCCCGCTCTCCCCGCGGTGTCCTCCCTCCCCGTCTCCGCGCTCCGGGCGCTCCCGCCCCCCTGAGCGCCTCTAAGTCGGAGCTGCGGATGTCCAGAGGCCCCCGGGATCCCCGGCCCAGCTCTGGGAGTGGGGGACGCGGAACGGTGCGGACTCACTGGTGCTGCGCAGTGGCGGCGACGCTCCGGCGCAGGCCCGGCAGCCGAAGCCTTATAGGGGCGGGTGGTCCCGCCCCGCTCCGCCCCCCGCGCTGAGGCACGTGGCCACTGCGGAGGCCGCCAGAGGGCAGCGCAGCTGGGGACCCGCCGCCCGGACCGCCCGGGGCGCGCCGCTGGGCCTGGGAAGTGGACGGCCAGCGGCCGGTGGACGGGACACCTGCACAGGGGAAAAGGCAGGGTGTGCGAGCCACTCGGGGTGGTAGACCGTTGTCAGCAAAGACGGAGGGCTTTGGGAGGGTCGCTGGAAGACTTGGCGGTGAGGACGGAGCCTGGCCGGGCTGGGGGCGGACTTCTACTCCCTCCACGGAGCTGAGTCCCTAGTCCCGGGCGTGGGGAGCTCAGAGGAGGCCGCTGTCCGCGTTTGTTCCTCAAGCGCCACTGAGTGGTACTGAGCTCTTTCTTGTCACCGCGGGAAGATTTAGGGTTTGCCTTTTCTAAGTCGTAAATCGCGAAGTCCAGGGATAAGGTCCTCAATGCTCAAAAGAACTGGGAGTGACAGTACGCAGCGGGATTCTTCTCCAGGAATGCCTTGTGGCACAACTTTATGAAGAGAGCCCCAAGTCTGTAATCTGGCATTAGGGGAGCCCCCAGGGAGGGAAGGGCCGGCTGAGTCCACATCGTCCTGTTTTGGCGGGAACCTTTTGTGTTATCACCGGAAGATGAAAAGCTGAGTATGGTTCACGGTGAAGGCCTGAGCGGAACTCGTGACCCCCCAGCCTGGGGTCGGTGTGTCTGTCACCTCGCGCGCTGGCGTCTGCACTTCGCTGTCCCAGATGCTCCTGGCAGTTGGTAGCCCAGAACAGGTTGGGGAAAATGCCTGATACCCTTAAGCTTCCGAAGTAGCTTGTCACCCACCAAGTTAGTCGTTCGGGACTTTTGGTCTGCCCTGCATTACCTTTGGTGTGTGACAGCCGCGTCAGGGCAGCAGCTGAGTTTCCCTTCAGCAGAGCTGGCTGAGCTGCAAGTCCCTGCTGGCCTCGGGGTGGGGGGGGGGGGCTGGGCAAATTCTCCAAACACATTCCACTGGAAGCTTCCAGACTCCGTGGCTATGTGAGGCAGGAGACCTCGAGAAAGATTGAAGGGGTCCCCCTTCCTAAGTTGGAGCCTCAGAAGGAGAGGCACCATTTCGGGGTGGGCACTGTTTTCCCTCTTGGGCCTGGTGACACAGAGCCCTTGGGACTGTCCCTGGGAAGCAGCCAAAGGCAGACAAGAGCTCAGCTGAGCAATGGGGTAGAGTTCAGAGAAGGGGATTCCTTCCCAAGGAGTGATACCCTTCTCATCTCTTTCTCTCTGACCCCCCAACCACCCTAACCCACCCTGTTCTTCAGGGGCAGAGGAAGTTTGAGAAACACCATCAGTAGATAAAACGGTCATTTTCTTACTGGCCCCTAGCAGTGCCCCTGAAGCTGAAGAAGGAGAAGATTTGGGAGGAGGTGGGTCCTTCACCAGTCCTGGGGACTCAGAGGCACCCCAAAGGACGGGCGGGGAACTGTTCCCCACCTCTGCCACCCTCTGGGGTGACAGGCATAGAGTGTAGGGGCAGTGCCCTCTGGGGCTGGGTCTGCCAGAGGTGGTCCAAGCAGGGACAGGCGCTGTTTGGGGGCAGACAGGTGAAGTTCTCACTCAAATCACCATCCAGCTGTGCCTGGGACAGAGAACAACCTTCAGGAGTGCAGGGTTAAGCGTTTCTGTCCCCATCCCTCCCATGACCCCTCACCAACCGTCCCCACAGGTCTTGCCAACACTCTTTCATCCCTTAATACAAATATTTCCCTCTGTTTTCCCTTCCAAAAGAGCTTAATTTGCTCATTTGACCTGTGCTGAAAGCAACCTGAAATTCACCTCCCCCAGAAATCAATGCAGGGTATTCAGTGAACTACAAAAAGTGAGAACAGGTCTAGTGTGCTGAGCTCATGCCTCTAAGCCCAGCACTTTGGGAGGCTGAGGCAGGAGGATCACTTGAGGCCAGCAGGTCAGGGCTGCATGAGCTATAACAGCACACTGCACTTCAACCTGGGTGACAGTGCGAACTTTGTGTCTAAAAAGAAGGAAAGAGGGTGGTGCCTGTGGCTCAGCGAGTAGGGCGCCGACCCCATATACCAAGGGCTGCGGGTTCAAACCCGGCCCTGGCCGAACTGCATCAAAAATTAGCCGGGCGCTGTGGCGGGGGCCTGTAGTCCCAACTACTTGGGAGGCCGAGGCAAGAGAATCGCTTGAGCCCAAGAGCTGGAGGTTGCTGTGAGCTGTGACTCCACAGCACTCCACCGAGTGCAATAGAGTGAGACTCTGTCTCCACAAAAAAATAAATAAATAAAAAGAAGGAAAGAAAAAATAGTTGCATTTTTGTATCAGAAGCAGTATAAGCAGTTGCCTTTTTGCTACATTCTCTCCTTTCAGCCCTTTCCAAGGTACCACCTCATCCCCAAACATACTCCACACACTGTCACCGATGCTGATACACATGCACACTCACGCAGCTTACTGGAATTCTCACCAGTTCACACTCTCTCTCCTCTCCCTTTCTCTCTCACCCATTCTCACACACACATACACACACTCACACACAGAGGGGCTTCCTCTGGCTGTAGCTACTTGTCTTTCCTGTGTAGGCTGGAGCCCAGGTCTGTGCTGGGAGAGGGAGCTGTCCATGGATGCTATCTCCCCCTACCCCTGTACCTGCTGCCCATTGCCCAACCTGGGTCTCCATCCCCTTCTCACATCTCTCACTGTGGCCAGGTCAGTTTGGCCTAACTCAGTCTCCTTGTTTCACTGGGGTGTGTAGAGCGCTCCCCCCTCCCACCACCCTGCACACTACAGATGTTTCCCTGGTTCAGGCAGACTCATCTGGTCCCTCTCTCGTCCCACACCAGGGTCACAGGGTGGTCCTGGGCCATTCTTCCTGCGTGTGCTGGCCTGCAGGGATGTTGTGGGGGGACACACTAGCACACTCTTAATCCATTGTTGTCTCTGGAATGGGCAGGGTCCCTCCTTACTCCCCCTCGTGTACTCTCTTTTCTCTTCACCCTCCACACTCACTTCCTGCAGGTGGGGAGTTTGCTGGGTGTTCACCCTGAAACTGCTGCATCCCAGGTATGCAAACAGAACACTTGGCTTGCAGCTGGCCTCCCTCCTCTCTGCCCGCTGCACAAGGGCTGCTGTCCTGCTCCCTCTAGCCCCACATCCCTCCCACTGCTAAGGATTTCCATCATCTCTTCAAGTGCTCATTCGATTTTGTTTCTCACTTCTGGAAATTGTCTGTTACCCTTGGACTGTTTTCTTTGGCTTTGCTGTATACTTTCTGTTGATTTGCAGGGAATCTTTATTTATTCTAGGTGTTAATTTCTTTTCTTTCTTTCTTTTTTTTTTTTGTAGAGATAGAGTCTCACTTTGTCACCCTTGGTAGAGTGCCGAGGCATCACACAGCTCACAGGAACCTCTAGCTCCTGGGCTTAGGTGATTCTCTTGCCTCCGCCTCCCGACTACTGGAACTACAGCCACACGCTGCAATGCCCAGCTATTTTTTTGTTGCAGTTTGGCAGGGGCCGGGTTTGAATCTGCCACCCTCGGTATATGGGGCCAGTGCCCTACTCACTGAGCCACAAGCCCCGCCCTGTGTTAATTTCTTATTGACTTTAACTTTAAAAACACCTTCTAGTCTGTCAACATTCTCTTAACTTGGCCCAATGTGTATTTCATTAAACAAAACTCCTCATTTTTAGTGTAATCACATTCATCAGGGTTTTTTCTTTTCTGTAGGAGAGGGTTGTTGCTTATATTTTATGTTTTTGAAATTTCATTTAAAAGTCTTTTGTTACTGCATGTTGTCTCTATTAACTTTGTTGTTTTATCTTCACATTTACAACATTAAATTCATTTCGAGGCCATTCTCGCGTGTGCTGTTGGGTAGGAATCCAGTTGTATTTTTCTCTAAGTAAGAGAAGAGCTATCTTTCCAGCACCGTCTGATTTATCATACATTCTGTCCGTACATAACTGGGTCCGCCTGCTGGTTCTCCATCCTCTTCCCTTTATTGTCTATCTGTCTGTTCTTGTGGCAGCACCACACGTGTTTATTCCTATGGTTTTATAAATCTGGTAGGGAAAAAAACACATCTTCTAGGATTTTTTTCCCTGAAGTTTTTTTGTTTGTGAATCTTTATTCATTTATAAAAGTGTTATAGAAAATTTATCAAATTTCTCAAGAAAATCTACCTGGGATTTTGAATAGGGTTGTATTACATTGAGAGATTTCTTCGGAGAAATGCACAGCTTTATAGCACTCCCTACCCTATGTTATAGCTTACATTATGGTATATTTCTCTATTTATTCAGTTCCTCTTCTCTAGTCTTTATTTAAATTTTCCACCAAGATGTCTTATGTAAACCTCTTTTATTTATTTCTTTAGGGACAGGGTCTCGCTCTGTCACCCAGTGCAGTGGTGTCATCACCCAGCTCACTGCAACCTTGAACACCTGAGTGTGAATGAGCCTCCTGCCTCAGCCTCCTGAGTAGCTGTGACTATAGGTACACACCACCATGCCCAGCTTATTCTCATATATTCTAGGGACTCTGTATCTTGCTGCTGCAAATAATATTTTCTTTTAGTTGGCTGTTGCAGATGTACAGAAGTACTTAGAAATGCTTTTTAATTTTTTTGAGACATAGTCTCACTTTGTCAACATCAGTGGAGTTCGTGGCATCACAATTCATGACAACCTCAAACTCTAGGGCTCAAAGCAATTCTCTTGCCTCAGCCTCTCAAGTAGCCGGGCACCCACCACAATGCCCAGCTATTTTTTAGAGACAGGATCTCGCTCTTGCTCAGGTTGGTCTTGAACTCCTGAGCTCAGGCACTCCACCCACCTCAGCCTCCCAGAGTACTAGAATTACAGGTGTGAGGCACCTCGCCCGGCCCTCTCTTATTGCTTCTAATGAATGGTTTGTCTGTTGATTCCAATGGCCCTTCTAAATTTCATCTCCTCCCTTTGAATCCTTACACCTTTTCTTTGTTCTCTCTTTCTTTTTCCAGTGTTGCATTAAATGGTAGATCTCAAAGGGGCCTCAATAGCATGAGGGAAGAATAGGGATTCTTACAGTCCTCCCTCACCTTCCCCCGCTCCAGCTGGTGGCCCCCCTGGTCGGGGCGTCTGGGCTGGTGGCTGAGGGCCATCATGTATAATGTTCACTGTAGACTTTTGGCATGCAAGCTGCATCAGTTCCAGAAGCTCCCTTCTGCTAGTTGTCTAAGCCTTTATATCATAAATTGGTAACAAGTTTTACCAAATACTTTTTCTATATTATTTGATGTTATCACATGCTGTTTCTTCCTTATTTTTAGTAGTATGGGGAATTATATTGTTCTACTTTCTGAAGCATTTGTGGAATAAGCCCAACTTGATCATGATGTATTATTTTTAATATGATCTTGTGCATTTCATTTAGGACTTTAACATCTGTGCTTGCAAGTTAAATGAGTGTGTAATTTTCTTATTTTGTCCTTATCTGGCTTAGAAATCAAAATTTACCAAATTTTTTTTTTTTTGGCTGGGGCTGGGTTTGAACCCACCACGTCCAGCATATGGGGCTGGCGCCCTACTCCTTGAGCCACATGTGCCGTCCCCACCTTTACAAAATTTTCTGGGAAACTTTTTCTTTCTTTCTATTGTGTGGAATAACTTACAAAAAAAATTAAAAGTTATTCACATTTGCTCTGTTTCCTTGAGAAGTTTGTGTCCATAGATCTGCTATCTGATGAAGAACCAGCTTTTGGTTTTATTCATCTTAACTATTGTGCCTTGGTCTTTCTTAGCCATTCTCCTCCAATCTTTATTATTTCCGTTATTTCTTACAGTTTGCTCTGCTATTCTTTTCCTGAATTTGTGATTTCAATAATTTGCTCATTTATTTTTAGCCATTTGTATATTTCTTGATATATACATTTATATATATATATATATATACATACCAGGGATGCCAAAAATAGATGTTGTGGAAGTAAAATTGAACATTCCCCTAAATGTGTATAACTTGCAGGGAAAATGGATGCACTTGGCGTGTCTAGGTGCTCTTGACCAGTAACAGTACTTTCAATTCAACTTCAAAAATTATTGCATAGATAACACTTCTAAAATTGTGTAGGATTTTTAGGGCACCCTCTGTATTGGAAGTGATGAATTTTCCTCAAAGTATGATTTAGCCATGTACACTACTTTCAATATGTAGTGTTTATATATATATATATATATATATATATAGTTTGTTTGTTTGTTTGCTTGTTTTGACAGAGTCTCAAACTGTGCTCAGGCTGGTCTCGATCTCATGAGCTCAAGCAATCCACCCACCTCAGCCTCCCAGAGTGCTAGGATTATAGGCATGAGCCACCATACCCAGCTTTTTATATTTTTAAATTCCTTTCATCATTCCCTCATTAACTCAAAGAATACTTAATGATATTTAATTTCTAAGCATATGGAATCTTGAAGCTATCCTGATTTGAATCATTGCAATTCTGGGATAATTTTTATTAATTTCAACTAGGAATATTCTATCCCTTTTGTCTTTAATTTTTATTACATTGTGGTTACAGAACATAATTGGTCTCACATTTCTCTGTTGTAATTTATTGAGGCCTTATTTGTGGCCTGGTTGATGGCTTACTTTACAATTTTTTTTTTGAGACAGAACCTCAAGCTGTCCCCCTGGGTAGCGGGCTGAGGCATCACAGCTCACAGCAACCTCAAACTCCTGGCTCAAGGAATTCTCCTGCCTCCACCTCCCAAGTAGCTGGACTACAGGCACCTGCCATGACACCAGCTATTTTTTGGTTGCAGCTGTCATTGTTGTTTGGCCGGCCCACACTATATTTGAACTGCCAGCTAGGTGTATGTGCCTGGCGCCTTAGCTGCTTGAGCCACAGGTACTGAGCCCATGAGTTACTTTTGTAACTGTTCAGGGGTCTCCAAAAGAAAGTTTATTCATGTTGGGTGTAGATTGTTCATACCTTTGATGTTAGTTTTTTTGTTTTTTTTGTTTTTTTTTTTGAGACAGAGCCTCAAGCTATCACCCTGGATAGAGTGCTGTGGCATCACAGCTCACAGCAACCTCCAATTCCTGGGCTCAAGCGAGTCTCCTGCTTCCACCTCCCAAGTAGCTGGGACTACAGGCGCCCGCCACAACACCCGGCCATTTTTTGGTTGCAGCCGTCATTGTTGTTTGGCAGACCCAGGCTGGATTCGAACCCGCCAGCTCAGGTGTACGTGGCTGGTGCCTTAGCTCGTTGAGCAACAGGCGCTGAACCTTGACGTTAGTTTTTAATGCTCTGTCACTACGTAGTGTGTAAGAGAGGTATGGGGTCATCGTTCCTTCTGTATCACCCTACGGGACTGCCAGTTTGTACTTACTTTTATAACTGTTCAGGGGTACTCCGTGTACTTGAAGTCATGCAAAGCTATCTTGTAAAGTACATATGTCATCTCTGTCTATTCCTTTCGTAGGTTTATCACATTATCATTTGCCTATTGCTATTTTTAGCCTTAAATTATATATTTTTCATATATTGAGATCCTGACCCTGGCTTTCTCTTTGTTCATGTTCACTGTGAGTATCTTTAGTTATTTTTTTTTTTTTTTTGAGACAGAGTCTCACTTTGTCACCTTCAGTAGAGTGCTATGGCATCACAGCTCACAGCAACCTCAAACTCCTAGGCTCAAGTGATCTCTTGCCTCAGCTTCTCAAGTAGCTGGGACTACAGGCGCACACCACTTCACTGGGTCAGTGGATAAACAAACTGCAGTAAAGGGAAGGGAAAACGACCACCTATTTTTAAAGACAGGGTCTTGCTCTTATTCAGGCTGGTCTTGAACTCCTGAGCTCAGGCAATCCACCTGCCTCCCAGCGTGCTAGGATTACATATATGAGACACCGCTGCCCTTTTATTTTTTAAAATTGAGGTGATTGGGTGGTGCCTATAGCTTAGTGGATAGGGCACTGGCCACATACACTGGGGCCTGGCAGGTTTGAACCTGGCCCAGGCCCACTAAAATAACAATGACAACTGCAACAACAAAAAAAATAGCTGGGAGTTGTGGCAGACACCTGTTGTCCCAGCTACTTGGGAGGCTGAGGCAAGAGAATTGGTTAAGCCCAAGAATCTGAGGTTGCTGTGAGCTGTGACACCACAGCATTCTACTGAGGGTGACAGCTTGAGACTCTGTCTCAAAAAGAAAAAAATTTGACAAGTGTGTGCACAGCTGTAAACATGAGCTGGCTGAGATCATGTGGTAAATGTACACTTAGCCTTCTAAGACATTGCTAAACTGTTTTCCAAAGTAGCTGTACCATTTTACATTCCCATCAGCAGTGGGTAAGAGTTCCAGTTGCCCCCACTTCTCATCAGCACTTGGAATTGTCAGCTTTTCCTCTGGCCATTCTAAGGGTCTGAAGTGTTATCTCAATATGGTTTCAATTTACATTTCTCTAAACAAAAATGACAACTGCAACAAGAAAATAGCCGTGCGTTGTGGCAGGCACCTGTAGTCCCAGCTACTTGAGAGGCTAAGGCAAGAGAATGGCCTAAGCCCAGGAGTTGGAGGTTGCTGTGAGCTGTGATGGTACGGCACTCTACCAAAGGTGACAAAGTGAGACTCTGTCTCAAAAAAAAAAAAAAAGAAATCAGTAGGGTATATAAACTTACCAATATCTATATTTTCCCCTTAATAAGACTCTTAATTTCTCTTCCATAATATTGATGTTACCTGGAACTTTAATTCTGGATTATTACAGATACATGGACTCTTTTCTTCAGTTGTAGCTTTTAAAAAAGACAACAAACTTCACAAAGTCGTTTGCTTCCACACGACTGGTGGCATCTCCTGTATGCTTCTGCTCTTCTTTGAACGCTTTTTCTCAAAGCATTTTCTCATGAATCTTCATGTGACAAACTTCATAGTTTTGATCTTGTTGTGTTATGCCCTCACATTCTGTTGTGGTGGTGGTTGTTTTCTCTTCACCCATTCAGAGAACAGCCTTACATTTACATGCTGATCTGATGGCTTTAAAATTCCAAGTTCAAAGTCTTTTTCCTTCAGCTTTTAAAAAATATTGTTATGTAGTCTGCCTGCATTCACTGTACTGTTGAGAAGTCTGGTGTCAAAGGGAATCTTGCTCTTTTGTAAGTGATCTCTTTTTTCTCTCTCGAAGCATTTTATCAGTTTTTCCCACCTTGGATAATCTTTGGTTTTACTCCAGGTTTGGGGTTCTTGGTTTGCCAAACTCTCTCACTGTTTTGGCACTTTTGTGCCTGAGGTTCATCGTCTTCGTTCAGTTTTGAGAAACGTATATCATGTGTCTCCCAGTTAATCCCTGCACTCAGCATTTCATCTCTTAGTTGTATACCTCATATGACTCATCCTGTCTGTTACTGCCTTTTCTCAGTTATTGTTTTCATCTCCAGTATTTCTTCTTGGGTTTTTTTTTGGAGGGGGGATGACTTCCTATTGCCAGTAACTTTTCTCGTGTCCTTATGTATTTCTGTGTATTCTGTGCCTGTGTGAGCCACTAATTCTGCATCAGATAATATGACAAGTCCCCTGGGATGTCCTCCCTGGGACCTGACAGCTTGTGCCCCCTGGTGGTATTGGTCATTCTGTTTGGTAAATTCCCAGCCTAGCTTCAAGGAGAGAGGGGACACACCCAGACACCACCAGACCAGAACCAATCTCTCTCCCCTTTGCTATCACTCTCAAAGCAGAATGTGAGGTCAGAGCTTTCCCTTCACACCCTTGAGGAGCAGCACTGTGGGAGGTGGCTCCCCAAGTTCGAAGGTGCTGGTCTTGGGAGCTTGGGTGAGAGAAAGCCCCATGGCCAGTCAGTACCCCTGTACATGTAGATCTGTTTAGATTTCCCAGTTTTAGCAGATCGGCATCTGGGCATCTGTGTGTCTGCAATTTTGTCACTAGTGCAGGTTCATATGTCCACTGCCACAGACGAGATGCTAAACAGCTTTGTCACCACAAGCATCCTTGAGGTTACCATTCCCGCTGCCCTCCCTCCTCCCCCCTCTCCTGTCCTTAATCTCTGGCAACCACTAATCTGTTCTCCATTTCTATAATTTTGTCATTTCAAGACTGTTATATAATGAAATCAAACAGTACGGAGCCTTTTGGGATTATCTTTTGCTTTTTTCTAACCCAGCATAATTCTCCAGAGATTCATCCTGGTTGTTCTCTGTCCGCACATTTGCCCCTTTGTGTTACCGAGTAGCGACCCATGGTGTGGGTGGTTTTACTACTCATTCCTTGAAGGAATTCTGAGTTATTTCTGCTTCGGAACTAGGAAAAATAAAACTACTATGAACATTCACGTCCAGATTTTTTTGTGTGTGAATATGTTTCTATTTCTTTAGAATAAATGCCTAAGAGTACAATTGTTGGGTTGTAAGTTAATTTGCATGTTTATTTTCACACCAATTTACATTCCCATCAGGAGTATATAAACCATCCTGAATCTGCCTGTATTTGGTGTTTGGTGATTTTTTAATTTATCATTCTAATAGATTTGTAGTGATATTCATTGTGGTTCTAGTCTGCACTCCTTTTTTTTTTTTTCAGTTTTTGGCCAGGACTGGGTTTGAACCCGCCACTTCCGGCATATGGGGCCAGCGCCCTACTCCTTTGAGCCATAGGCGCTGCCCTAATCTACACTTCTAGTGGTTCGCTAAGTTGAACAGGTACTTATTTGACATCTGCACATCATCTTCAGTGAAATGTCTGTTTACTTCTTGTATCAGTTTTCAAACAGAATTGTTTTTGGTTTTTTAGACAGTGGGGTTTTGAGAGTCTTTTTTTTTTTTTTTTGAGACAGAGCCTCAAGCTGTCACCCTGGATAGAGTGCTGTGGCATCACAGCTCACAGCAACCTCCAATTCCTGGGCTCAAGCGAGTCTCCTGCCTCTGCCTTCCAAGTAGCTGGGCGCCACAACGCTGGGCCATTTT
>CAUYON010024882.1:0-16784 GCA_963573935.1 Arctocebus calabarensis | reverse complement strand
AAGAAAAGCCCGGGACCAGATGGCTTCACATCAGAATTCTACCAAACCTTTAAAGAGGAACTAGTACCTATATTATTCAACCTTTTCCAAAATATAGAAAAAGATGGAATACTACCCAATACATTCTATGAAGTGAATATCCCCCAAGGAATGACAAAGGGGACACACCACAAAACAAATGGCTGAGATGTCAGAAATTGAGTTTAGAATTTGGATGGCAAATAAGATTAACAGAATGGTAGTAAGTTGGAACTAGAAATTCTAAGAATAATTCAAAAGTTGTCTCAAGAATTCAATGAATTCAAAGACAAAATCACCAAAGATCTTGACACATTGAGAAAAGAACTTGCAGCCTTTCAAGATATGAGAAACACAGTAGAATCCCTTAGTAACAGATTAGAGCAGGCAGAAGAAAAGATTTCTGACATTGAAGACAAAGCTCTTGAATACTCCCAAACACTCAAAGAGAAGAGAAGTGGAGAGCAAAAATGGGTTATTCTCTCAGAGAGCTGTAGGACAACTCCAAAAAAAAGCAAACTTTTGCCTTATAGGAATTCCTGAAGGTGACAAGGTTTTTCCGAGAAGCTCAGATGCTCTACTCCAAGAAATAATTGAGGAGAACTTTCCAAACCTGACAAAAGATGTTGAAATTCAGATAACAGACCATTTCAGAACCCCAACACGACTCAATCCAAATAAAGCATCTCCCTAACACATTATAATTAACTTTGCCAAGGTTAATATGAAGGAGAAAATTCTGTAAGCCAGATGTAATAAAACCATAACCTACAAGGGGAAGAATATTAGAATGACTGCCGATCTCTCTGCTGAAAGTTTTCAAGCCAGAAGAGGACAGTCATCGATCTTCAACTTCCTTAAACAAAACAACTTTCAACCCAGGATCCTGTATCCAGCTAACCTGAGTCTCATTTATGATGGAAAAATTAAATACTTTAATGACATTCACATGTTGAAGAAGTTTGCCATAACTAAACCAGCTCTCTAGGATATTCTCAGATCCTTCCTCCATAATTACCAGCAAAATGCTCCACCCCCAAAGTAAAATCACTCAGAAACTTTTGATCAAATTCCAACTTCCACAGTGGCAAAAGGATTAAAAATATCCACTGGACTTTTGAAAAACTCAACACCCAAAATTCTACTAGGCTTATCAATACTTTCAATTAATGTGAAGTCTTCTAAAGAGGCACAGGTTGGCTGACTGGACACCAAAACTCAGGCCAGATATCTGCTGCATACACGAATCGCATCTTACTTTAAAAGATAAATATAGACTCAGGATGAAGGAATGGACATCTATATTTCAGGTAAATGGAAATCAGAAAAAAGCAGGTGTTGGAATTTTATTCGCAGATACAATAGATTTTAAACGAACAAAAGTAAGGAAAGATAAGGATGGTCACTTCATATTTGTTAAGCAAAACACTCAACATGATGAGATTTCAATTATTAACATTTATGCGCCCAACCAGAATGCTCCTCAATTTATAAGAGAAATCCTAACAGACATGAGCAACTTGATATCCTCCAGCACCATAATAGTCGGAGATTTTAACACCCCTTTGGCAGTGTTGGATACATCCTCCAATAAGAAATTAAGCAAAGAAATTTTATACTTAAAGTTTACCATTCAACAATTGGATTTATAGACATCTACAGAACATTTCATCCTAACAAAACTAAACACACATTCTTCTCATCAGTTCATGAAACATCCTCCAAAACTGATCACATCTCAGGTCACATGTCTAACCTCAATGAATAGAAATTATTCCTTGTATCTTCTTGGACCATCGTGGAATAAAAATAGAACTCAGTAACAACAGGAATCTGTGTACTCATACAAAAACACAGAAACTAAATAACCCTATGCTGAGTGATAGCTGGGTCATAGATGAGATTAAGAAGGAAATTGCCAAATTTTTGGAACAAAATAATAATGAAGACGCGAACTACCAGAACCTCTGGGATACTGCAAAGGCAGTCCTAAGAGGGAAATTTATAGCACTGCAAGCCTTCCTCAAGAGAACAGAAAACAAGAAAGTCAACAGCTTATTGGGACATCTCAAGCAACTGGAAAAAGGAGAACAACATAACCCCAAAATCAACAGAAGAAAGGAAATAGAAATTAGAGCAGAATTGAGTGAAATTGAAAACAAAAGAATTATACAACAGATCAATGAATGAAGAAACTGGTTTTTTGAAAAGGTCAATAAAATAAATAAACCTTTAGGGAACATAACCAGAAAAAAAAAAAAGAATAAAATCTCTAATTTCATCAATCAGAAGTGACAGAGGCAAGATAACAACAGACTCCTAAGAAATTAAAAAAATCCTTAATGAATATTGAAAAAAGTTCTATTCTCAGAAACATGAAAATCTGAAGGAAATTGACCAATACTTAAAAGCATGCCACCTTCCTAGACTTTGTCAGAAAGAAGTGAAAATGTTGAACAGGCCTATATCAAGTTCTGAAATAACCATCAACTATACAAAATCTCCCCAAAAAGAAAAGTCCGGGACCAGATGGTTCCACATCAGAATTCTACCAAACTTTTAAAGAGGAACTAGTACCTATATCACTTAACCTTTTCCAAACATAGAAAAAGAAGAAATACTTCCCAACACATTCTATGAAGCAAACATTACCCTGATCTCCAAACCAGGAAAAGACCCAACAAGAAAAGAAAATTATAGAGCAATATCTCTAACGAATATTGATGCTGAAATATTCAATAAGATCCTAGCAAACAGAATCCAGCTACACATCAAACAAATTATACACTATGACCAAGTAGGTTTTACCCTGGGGTCTCGAGGTTGATTCAGTATATGTAAATCTATAAATATAATACATTACATAAACAAAACAAAAACAAATGATTCCCTCAATTGATGCAGAAAAGCTTTTCATAATAATCAGCATCCTTTCATGAGCAGAACACCTTAAAGAAAATATTTATAGAAGGGACATTTCTTAAACTGATAGAATGGAGTAAAATTGAAATCATTTCCACTCAGATCAGGTACCAAGCAAGGTTGTCCACTGTCTCCACTGCTTTTTAACATTGTAATGGAAGTCTTAGCCATTGCAATCAGGCATGAGAAAGTGATCAAGGGGATCTATACAGGGTCAGAGAAGATCAAACTTTCACTCTTCACAGATGATATGATCGTATACCTGGAAAACCCCAGGGACTATACTACAAAATTCTTAGACGTGATCAAGGAATACAGCAGATTCTCAGGATACAAAATCTATACTCAGAAATCAGTAGCATTTTTATATACCAACAATAGTCAAGCTGAAAAAAGTCAAGGACTCTATTCCTTTTACAGTAGTTCCAAAGAAGATGAAATATCTGGGAGTGTACCTAAGAAATGATGTGAAGGATCTCTATAAAGAGAACTATGAAACTCTGAGAAAAGAAATAGCTGAAGATGTTAACAAGTGGAAAAACATACCATGCTCATGGCTGGGAAGAATCAACATTGTTAAAATGTCGACACTACACAAAGCAATCTACAGATTTAATGCAATCCCTATTAAAGCACCTCTGTCATACTTTAAACATCTGGAAAAATTAGTACTTCATTTTATATGAAAACAAAAAACCTCAAATAGCCAAGACATTACTCAGAAATAAAAACAAATCAGGAGGAAACACGCTACCAGATCTCAGACTATAATATTAATCTATAGTGATCAAAACAGCATGGTACTGGCACAAAAATAGTGAGGTAGATGTATGGAACAGAATTAAGAATCAAAAGATGAACCCAGACTCTTATTTTCATTTGATCTTTGATAATCCTATCAAAAATGCAAATTGGGAGAAAGATTCCCTATTTAACAAATAGTGTTGGATGAATTGGCTGGTGACTTGTAGAAGACTGAAACTGGACCCATAACTTTCACCTCTAATAAAAATTGACTCTCACTGGATACAAGACGTAAACTTAAGACACAAAACTATAAAGATTCTTGGAGAGAGTGCAGGGGAAACACTTGAAGAAATTGACCTGGAAGAATACTTTATGAGGAGAACCCCCCACCCCCAGGCAATTAAAGCAATACCAAAAATACATTACTAGGATTTAATCAAACTAAAAACTTCTGCACTGCCAAGAACACAGTAAGTAAAGCAAGTAGACAGCCCTCAGAATGGGAGACATTATTTGCAGGGTATATTTCTGACAAAGGTCTAGTAACCAGAATCCACAGAGAATTCAAACTTATTAATAAGAAAAGAACAAGTGATCCCATTTCATTGTGGGAAAGAGACATGAACAGAAGCTTCTCTGAAGAAGACAGGAGCATGGTCTACTGACACATGAAAAAATTGTCATTATCTTTAATCATGAGAGAAATGCAAACCAAAACCACTTTGAGATATTATCTAACTCCAGTAAGTGTAGCCCACATCACAAAATCCCAAAACTACAGATGTTGGCGTGGGTGTGGAGGAAAGGGAACACTTGTGCACTGCTGGTGGGAATGCAAGCTAGTTTGTTCCTTTTGGAATGAAGATTAGAAAACACTCAGTGATCTAAATGTAGACCTGCCATTTAATCCTGCAATTCCTGCACTAGGTGTATATCCAAAAGACCAAAAATCACTTGGCAACAAAGATATTTGCACCAGATTGTTCATTGCAGCTCATTTCATAATTGCCAGGTCTTGGAAGAAGCCCAAGTGTCCATCGACCCATGAAAGGATCAATAAATTGTGGCATATGTGTACCATGGAATACTATTCAGCTTTAAAAAAAGCTGGAGACTTTACCTCTTACATGTTTACATGGATGGAGCTGGAAAGTAGTCCAGAAAACTATCTCAGGATTGAAAAAAAAACATTCAATGTACTCAGTACTACTATGAAACCAATTTATAATCACTCACGCTTTCATATGAAAGATGAGTGACAACTATAGCCCAGGATAAAGGAGGGAAAGAGAGGGGGGTGGTTCGATAGAGGAAGGTTTAATGGTGGGACCACACCTATGGAGCATATTGCAAAGGTACTAGTCAAATCTATGAAGTATAGAAGACAAATGTCTTAACTGTGTGATTAAGTAAATGAGGTGAAAGCTATGTTAATTAGTAGGATGTAAGCACTCCAATTTGTACAAATAATCAACACATTGAATCCCACAAGGGCATAAATGTATTCATGATCTATGTATATATCACTTAATAAAAAAATGAAATTAAAACAGAAATGAAAGGAAAGAAAATCTCTGTCAATGTCTAAAGTCTGGCCTTCTTCAGGAATATTTTCTATTGATTTCTTCATTTTTCTGTGAATGGACTGTACCATCTTGTATCTTTACTTCCCTCATAATATTTTGCTCAAAACTTAACATTTTGGAGATTATGGTATGGCAACTCTGGACATGTGACTCTCCTCCCTCCTTGGGGTTTGCTGTTGTTATTTCACATAGTATTTGTTTGGGTGGTTAGTGGCTTTTCCAAACTAATTTTATGAAGTCTGTATTCTTTATTATGTATGATTACTGACGTCTCTGGTCTTTTACCTTAATGATTAGATAGTGATAAATAGAGATTTTCTTAAATACCTGGAACCAAAACAAAGACGCAAAAATCTTTCAAACTTTGCAGATGAGCTCTGTTTATAGTAGGAGCACACCTTCATCACCCAGCCAGGTAGGTTACAACAGCCTGTATGTGGCCTTCTAGATTCCCAGGTATAGGTGGGAGATTTTCATATAGACCTTATTCCTCAAATCATTTTATCTACATTCTTTTCCCCTCAAGCTCTTCAGCTATTCAGTTCTTTGCCCCCAATATTATGTATTTCCCCTGGGCACCAACAGCTAATTCATTTGCCTTTCCACGTTTTAGAATAGTGCCCCCTAAGTAGCCACCTTAGCCTTTGGAGTGTTTCATATTAGGTAAAAGGAAGACAAGCTCTTGGATCCCATTCTCTAGAGGGGCACTAGATTGCTCAAGACAGTTAGTTGTAATCTTTGAGAAGGAGTTATGGAGAATTACTTTCTTCTCTATGTGCGAAAATAATTTCTCCTGTATAGGTACATGTTCTTCTTTGTAGGTCGTAAAATTTAGGTGTGAAACCAACCGTTCCGGGACATTTTGGGGTAGTATTGCTGCTCACATGTTTGTTATTAGTCTCTTTGGGGATTCTTATCACACGTAGGTAAGTTGTGTTTGTCCAAGAACTTGTACAAGTGCATGGAGATTTTTATTCTATTTTGGGATGATATTTTCTATTTCTGTGGTAGCAGTTGCAATATCTCCTGCTTCATTTCTGATTGAGCATATTAGGGTGTTTTCTCTTTTTTTTAATATAGCAAGAGACCTATCAATTGTTTTATCTATAAAAGAACCAACTTCATTAATATTTTGTATAATTCTTTCATTATTGATTTCAGTTAGTTCTGTTCTAACGTTACTTATTTCCTGTTTTCTGCTGAATTTGAGATTGATTTTCTCTTTTCTTTTTTCCAATTTCTTGAGATGATTCAATAGATTGTTGATTTGTGATCTTTATGTCTCTTTAATGTGTGCATTGAAGGCTATGAATCTTTCCTTTTATGGCTGCTTTTGCTGAATGCCACAGATTTTGAAAATTTGTGTCCCTTGTGATTTTGTTAAAGAATAGTTTGGTTTCCTTCTTTCTTCCCTATCCTATGATATTCATCAATATTTTGTTTAATTTTAATGACTTTGTTTAGAATTGACTGTTTTTGGTGGAATTGGTTTGTAATTTTATTCTACTGTGGTCTATGAAGATGTGGTAAAATTTCTATTTTTAAAATTTTGATGAAACATGTTTTGTTGCCTAAAATGTGATTTATATTACAGAATATCCCATGAGCTAATGAAAACAAAGTATATTCAGTGGTTTTTGCATGTAATATTCTGTAAATATCTGTTACATTCATTTATTCTAGAATTCTGTTTATTCCATTATTTCTTTGCTTATTTTGTTCCTGGAGGATCTGTCTCATTCTGTCAGCAGGATTTGAGGTTCCTGGATATTATTATGATGCTTTTTATTTATTTATTTATTTTAGGTCAAGTAGTGTTTGTTTAATGAGTTTCGGTATACCTGCATTCAGTGCTTAAATATTTAGGATCGTTATGTTCTTGTTGGATTGTTCCCCCACCCCCACCATTATATAATGATGATCTTTGTCTTTCTATACCTTTGGGGAATTAAAGTCCATGTTGTCTGTTATGAAAATGGATATACCAGACTTGTTTTTCCATTTGCATGGATTATGGTTTTCCTTCCTTTCACCTGAAGTCTGAATGATTCCATGTAGTTTAGATATATTTCCTGCAAAGAGTAGTTCAGGAAGAATGGGGACTGAAGACCCCATTCTTGACAAGGGAAAATACTCCCAGAAAAAAGGGAAAAATAAAAAAGTAAGCTAAGCAAGGTGGAACAAGGGGAAGTCCGCGAGTTTACCAGCCACTGCTAAATATCTTATCTGAGTGACTTTCCTACTTTTCCTAGAAGCCTGGACTGTTGGGGATACAGCTTGCAATCACCCCTGCTTTGTCCATAAACACTCTGAAGGAATAATGGCCACAGAGGATGCTGTGTTCAAGTTTTAGCAAGAAACATTAACTAGGCTGTTTCCTGCCTAGTCAATAGTCAAAGCAAATGCCTATTGCAGGGATGTGTATTTAGCTAGAGCAGAGATCAAAGGAAGAGCTTGAGCCCTGAAGTATGGGTAGGAGGGTTTATAATATCCCTTATCACAGAGGAAGATGCCTCTATGGTGGTGATGAGAGAAAAATTCCTCTCTCCCACTGATTCT
Source organism: Arctocebus calabarensis (assembly GCA_963573935.1). NCBI lineage: Eukaryota > Metazoa > Chordata > Mammalia > Primates > Lorisidae > Arctocebus > Arctocebus calabarensis. The sequence goes on along the minus strand of CAUYON010024882.1, from coordinate 8,952 downwards.
TCAGAGGAGATTGATGCCAGTGGCATTTTATTCCACAGTGAACTAGCAAGTATTAACACTCCCCTAGGAATCTGTGTGTGTGACCACAGAGAGAAGGCTGTCCCAACACAAGGCTTAGGTTCTGGATTTCTCAAGACTCCTTAGACCCTTAAAGTTAATTGTTATAAAAACTGTAGAAGTTGATATGCTTGCTCAGAAAAATTGCTGGTATCTTTGTTCCCTTCTTCAGCTTACCCTTTTGGGCTAAGGAGCAAATAGCCTTCAAAGAAAGCTGAGTGGAACTGACCCTTGTGGCCAGTTTCTGGAACTCCACAAATGGGCAGTGGTCCCCTGTGTTCCCACCTTTGAAAATTCTAATTTGTGTGTCTTGTCTTTTTTTCTCTCATCATCATTTCTAACTTTACTTTTCACCAATCAATCGCCACCAGAGCCACAGGTCTTAATGGACTCTGTCCCTAGGGCAGGACTCCAGCAGAGTAGATACTTGGCTTTCATTATTATTATTATTATTATTATTATTATTATTATTATTATTTTATCTATTCAGCCAGTCTATGTCTGTTTGGTGGGGAGTTCAAGCCATTCACATTTATTGAGAGAATTGTGGTGTGTATTTCTGTTCGTCCTGTTGAGTGAAACTTCATTGCCCAGGTTAACCTTTTGAGCCATTGTGGTATTCTGAGCATTCATTGAGTGTACAAAGAATCAGGTTACATTGATTGCATTTGTTAGATAAAGACCCTCTTATAATTATGTTCCACCCCCAAAAGTTGTACCATACACCATGACCCTCCACCACCTCCCCCCTTCCCTCTCTCTGCTTTCTCCACCCCCCACTCCCATGGTGTACTAGTTTCTTAAGTGTCCTCATATCAGAATTGAGTATATAAGATTCTTGCTTTTCCATTCTTGTGATGCTTTACTAATAACATGTTCCATTTCCATCCAGGTTAATACAAAAGTAAAGTCAAGTCTCCATCTTTTTAAATAGCTGAATAGTATTCCATGCTATACATATACCACAGCTTGTTAATCCATTCCTGGGTTTGTGGGCATTTAGGCTGTTTTCACATTTTTGTGATTGTGAATTGAGCTGCAATAAGTAGTCTAGTACAAGTGTCTTTATGGTAAAAGGACTTTTTTTTTCCTTCTGGGTAGATGCCCAATAGTAGGATTGCAGGCTCAAATGGGAGGTATAGTTTGAGTTATTTGAGGATTTTTCATACTTCCTTCCAAAAGATTGTATTAGTTTGCAGTCCCACCAGCAGTGTAAAAGTGTTCCATTCGCTCCACATCCATGCCAACATCTGCAGCTTTGAGACCTTGTGATGTGGGCCATTCTCACTGGGGTTAGGTGATATCACAGGATGGTTTTGATTTGCATTTCTCTGATAAATAGGGATGATGAACATTTTTCATGATTTTTAGCCATATGTCTGTCTTCTTTAGAGAATGTTCTATTCTTCTCTCTTGCCCAGTGATTTAAGGGATTGTTGGCTCTTTTTATGTTGATTAATTTGAGCTCCCTGTAGATCCTAGTTATCAAACTTTTGTCTGATTCAAAATATGCATATCCTTTCCCATTGTGTAGGTTGTCTATTTGCTTTGGTTGTTGTCTCCTTTGCTGTACAGAAGTTTTTCAGTTTAATTAAGTCCCATTTATTTATTTTTGTCGTTGTTGCAAATGGCATGGAAGTCTTCCTCATAAAGTCTTTCCCCAGGTGGATACCTTCAAGTGTTTTCCCCACTCTTTTCTAGAGAATTTTTATTGTTTTGTGCCTTAGATTTAGGTTTTCTATCCATATTCAATCAATTTTTGTGAGTGAAGAAAAGTGTGGGTCCAATTTCAGTCTTGTACATGTGGATATCCAGTTCTCCCAGCACCATTTATTGAATAGGGATTCTTTCCTCAGTGAAATGTTCTCATTTAGAGCAAGATGGTAGACTTGAAACGGCTTCTCTTCAACCAGATGCAGTCATATTTGGAAGCAAAGATTTCAAGAGCCTCTGTTTTTTGAGCTCCACCCGGAAACATCCCTTCATGTACACAAGGAGTCAGCAGAAGACTTCAGGATACCAAGAGGAGGACGGAAGCAGTGGAGAAGTGGCAAGTGTTTGTCTTAGGTCTGAGGTTGCTGGCTGTGGAGGCTGAGACAGCTGCAGCTACAGCAACAGGGAGAGTTTACAAACAGGGAAACCCTTCACCATGGGTTATTTATTTATTTATTTAGAGGCTTGGGCACTGGTTGAATTACCTGGGAGACTTTGGGCGAGTCAGCCAGTGCAGCTGCTGCCTTGTAGACTTGGCCCTCAGGTTCCTAGAGCAAGGCCAGTTCTGGCATGCCTGGTAAGCGGGCAGCCACTTTAGGGGAGATCTGAGCAACACACACTTTCCTGGGAAATCCACTGCTTAGCCAAGAGACACAGTTTGGAAAGATCATGGCATGTATATTAAGTGGGCTGAGGAGAGAGCCAGGCTCCCAATCCTGTGGGGTTTGAGGACAAAGAAGTCAGAAGAGGCTTCTAGTATCCATCTTAAACAGCTGTTTAGTGATTAGAATCTCATACACCACAGAAAAATCACCTGTTACCCAGGCAATATTAAACAAAATATAGATATACACCTAGTTTTCTCAGATTTTTTTTTTTTGTGTGTGTGGCCAGGGCTGGGTTTGAATCCACCACCTCTGGTATATAGGGCTGGCACCCTACTCCTTGAACCACAGGTGCTGCCCTGTTTTTTCTTTAAATTTTTTTTCAACTTTTTTCACCCTAGATTTTTATTTTTCTTCTTCATTTCTCTTGTGTAAATAAATTTATTCATTGTTGCCTTCTTTAATCATAAAGTCTTCTATTTTGCTAGTTTATCTGCCCTTAATATTTGTTTTCCCCCCAATTTTATCCTTTAAGGTGTTTTTGTATTTTTATTTTGCTTTGATTTAGAGTATTTTTATTTTTCTTGTCTATTAGGTAGAAGTGGGGTCCTGTGTCTTCTCGGGCTGAGAAAAAGCTACAGATGTCACGGGGCCCACCCAACCCAGACACACCAGAGGTTGGGGTTTGTGAGTGAGGGTCAAAGTACACCACAATTACTCCTGTCTCTCTCTTTCTGTTCCTCTCCTCTTTTTGTTAATCTTCCCTTTTACCCACCCTTGTTCCTTTCTAATTTCTCTTTATTTATCTTTTATTCCTTCTTGCTCTTCAATCTTCTCATCCTTTAGTGATTTACTACAAGGACACTTCAACAATTTAGGTCAGAGGCACAGTAACTTAAAAAGCAAGAGGAAGTGAAAGGAAAAAGTAGGACAAAGAAACAGACAAAAATAAAACACTCATGAGAAAGGAACAGCAGAAAAGTCCTGGCAACATGAAAAATCAGACCAGAGCCACCCCACCCAAGGGATCAGGAGGTAGCTACTGCAGAAGATTCCACCTCTAAAGAAATGTTAGAAATGACAGAAAGGGAATTTAAAATATGGATGGTAAAAACAACGAAAGAAATTGCTGAGAAAGTGGAAAATAACAAAAAGAAAATCCAAAAATAGAATCGAATAAGAGATGAATGATTCAAAAAATATAGAAAGGATATAGCAGAGCTTAAGGACTTGAAGTAGTCAATCAGGGAATTCAAAGATGCAGTAGAAAGTATCAACAACAGATTAGACCATGCAGAAGAAAGGATCACAGAGTTAGAAAATAAAGCTGTTGAGCTAACCCAGGCAGTTAAAGAGATAGAAAAAAGAGAGACATGAGCAGAACATTCTCTGACAGAATTATGGGACTTCATGAAGTGTTCAAAAATGTATACCTACAGGTTATATGTATCTAGGAGGGAAAGAAGAATGCACCAGAGGAACAGAAGCTCTACTGGAGGATATCATAAGTGAAAAATTACCAAATATCACCAAAGATTCTGACACACTCCTCTCAGAGGGATATCAGATATCCCAGGTCACCTAAACTCAATTAGAGCTCCATCAAGACACATTGTGATGAACCTGTCCAAAGTCAAGACAAAAGAAATTCTCAAAGTTGCCATGAGTAAGTGCCAATTGACCTACAGGGGCAAATGCATCAGAGTGACCTCATACTTCTCAAAGGAAACTTTTCAAGCCAGAAGACAATGGTCGTTTACCTTTAATCTACTTAAATAAAACAACTGGCAGCCCAGAATTCTATATCCTGCTAAGCTAAGCTTTAAAATTGACAGAGAATTCAAATCACTTACCAATATGCAAATATTTAGGAAGTTTGCCACAATGAGACCAGCTCTACAGGAGATACTTAGACCTATTCTACCCACTGACCATCACAGTGGACCATGAGCCTAGTAAACACTCAGAAACTAAAGGATAAAACCTAGTTTACTCTAGGATACAAAAGATAAAACTAAGCAATGGACTTTCACAAAATAAGATGACTAGAACGCCACCACAAGTTAGCAATTATCTCAATAAATGTTAATGGCTTGAATTCCCCACTGAAGAGGCATAGACTGGCTGATTGGATAAAAAATACATAAGCCATCCATTTGCTGTCTGCAGGAAACACAGGTAGCCTCAAATGACAAATTAAAACTCAGGATGAAGGGATGGAAGACAATTTTTCAGACAAATGGAATTCAGAAGAAAAGAGGGGTTGAAATCTTATGTTCAGATTCAAGTAGGTTTAAAGCAAGTAAAGTTAAAAAAGACAAAGATGGGCACTTCATATTGATCAAGGGAACAATACATTAAGAAGATATTTCAATTCTAAATATTTCTGCACCCAACTTAAATGCTCCCATATTCTTGAAACAGACCTTAATTAGTCTGAGCAATATGATATACCATAACACTATAATAGCAGAAAACTTTAACACTCTTCTTATAGTGCTAGAAAGATCCTCTAAACAGAAACTAAAAAAAGATACAAGGGACTTAAATGTGACTCTAAAACAATGTGATTGATGTGCATATATAGAACACTCCATCCCAAAGCTGAAGAATATATGTTCTTATTATTTGCTTATGGAACATTCTTCAAAATAGATCATATCCTAAGACACAGAAACCTCCACAGAATTAAAAAAAATTGAAATTTTACCTTTTATATTTTCAGACCACAAGGCAATAAAGGTGGAACTCAACTCCAATGCCATACAAAGGCAAGAAAATCAAACAACCTTATGCTGAATGGCAGTTGGGTCAAGGAAGGGATAAGAAAAGGAAATTATTAACTTCCTTGAGCATAACAAAAATGAACACACAGCTACCAAAATCTGTGGGACACAGCAAAAGCAGTCCTAAGAGGGAAATTTATAGCATTAGATGCCTATACCTGAAAAACAAAAAGAGAGCATATCAACTATCTACTGAATCATCTTAAAGAAATGGAAAAGGAAGAGCAATCCAATCCCAAACCTGGCAGAAGAAAAAAAAAATAACCAAAATTAAATCATAAATAAATGAAATTGAAAATAAAAGAATCATTCAGAAAATTAATCAAACAAAAGTTGGTTCTTTGAAAAGATAAATAAAATTCATAAACCATTGACCAAATTAACCAGAAGTAGAAAGGTAAAATATTTAATATTTCAATAAGAAATGAAAAGGGGGAAATAACATCTGATACCACAGAGATACAAGAGATTATTTCTGACTACTAACAAAAACTTTATGCTCAGAAATTTGACAATGTGGAGTAAATGGACCAATACCTGGATTCACACCATCTTCCTAGACTTAACCAGGAAGAAATAAATCCTCTGAACAGCTCAATAACAAGCACTAAAATTGCAGAAACAATAAAAAAGCTTCCAACAACAACAAAAATCTCAGCACCAGATGGCTTCACATCAGAATTCTATCACACCTTCAATGATGAGCTTTTTACCTATACTGCAAAAGCTATTCCAACACATTGAAAAGGACGGAAAATTCTACAAAGCAAACACCACCTTGCTTCCAAAACCAGAAAATGACCCCTCAGAAAAGGATAGCTACAGACGGATATCACTAATGAATATAGACGCAATAATTCTCAGTTAAATCCTAGCAAATAGATTACAGCTTCTCATTAAAAAAAATCATACTTCACAATGAAGGACATTTCACCCCAGGGATGTAAGGTTGGTTTAACATACTCAAGTACACAAACGTAATTTACCATATCAACAGAAGCAAAAACAGAGACCACATGATTTTCTCAATAGATGCAGAAAAAGCATTTGATAAAATTCAACATCATTTTCTAAATAGAACACTGAAAAATGCAATTATAGGTGGTGCACATCTTAAACTGATTGAAGCCACCTACCACAAACCCACAGCTAACATTTTACTCAATGGAGTAAAACTGAAAGCTTTCCCACTTAGAACTAGAACCAAACAAATTTGTTCTTTATTACTACTACTATTAAACATAGTGCTTCAAGTTCTAGCCAATACAATCAGGCAAGAAAAGGAAATACAGGGCATTCAAATGGGGGCAGAGGAGGTCAATTTCTCCCTCCTCTTATTCCTAGAGAACCCCAAAAATTCGACCACAAGACTCCTGGAGGTAATCAAAATATACACTAAGGTCTCAGAATATAAAATAAATGTCCAAAACTCAGTAGCCTTTGTATATGCCAATAACAGCCAAGATGAGAAATTAATCAAGGACATAATTCCCTTCACAGTAGCTTCAAAGAAAATGTAATACCTAGGAATATATTTAACAAAAGAAGTAAAGGACCTCCATAATGAAAATTACAAACCCCTAAGTAAAGAAATAGCAGAAGATAGTAACAAATTGTAAAACATAACTTGTTCATGGCTGGGAAGAATCAACATTGTTAAAGTGTCAATACTTCCTGAAGTAATCTACAGATTCAATGCAATCCCTGTTAAAATCCCAACATCATACTTTCAAGACATGGAAGAAATAATTCTTTGCCTTGTAAGAAACCAGAAAAAAACCCATAGAGCTCAGGCAATTCTTATCAATAAAAACAAAGCCAGGGCAACAGCCTACCAGACTTCAAGCTGTACTACAAAGCCATAGTGATCAAAACAGCATGGTATTGGCACAAAAATAAAGACATAGACACCTGGAACCCAATAGAAAACCATGAAATGGGGGGAGGAGACAAGATGTTGGCCTGTAGCCAGCTTTCTGCAGACACTCCCGTCCAGAAGGATAGTTAAAGGACAGAAATTTAGCAAGAAAACCAATGGAACTGAGCCAAAACAGAAGATCAAAGAACGCACATCAACCCTGCTGGAGCAACCTATGACCCCAAGGATACAAATAAAACGTACAGAGCACATCACCAAGTGGACAGGAGTCCCCTCCCCCATGAGAGCAGCTTGCAGTTATGCCATACCTCCATACAAACAAGCGAGCAGAGTTCAGATTTCCTCCCACTCTACCCCACGGGAGAGACACTCTAAAAACCGGACCTCCTTCCCCTACTAAGGTGCCGTGGCACTCTCTTGCCAGGCATAAAACTGTATATATTCTCTACCTGCAAGTTAGAACTCCCAGCACTCCCCTCTACTCTCACCCTGAGGTCTGGAGGTCTGTTCCCCACGGAATCCAGATTCTTGGACATTTTCTCGAGGGGTGTGGACAGGTGCGGGCTGTTGCGGATCTGTGCTGTTTTCCCAGCTTGGGAGCGGTGAGAGGAAAGTGTGGAGAGGCGGTCCCCTGAGGCACCTAGAGGCAATGCTGAGAAAGCTTTGCTGAATTTTGGCTGCACCTGGTCCTCAGGGGATGACAGCTGAGACAAAGGGCTGAAGCTCACAGACTGAGTCAGGACTATTAGCAGCCCAGCGTCTCTTCCACAGGGCAGAAATTCTGCACACGTGTTCTGTTCTATCAGCTTTTTCATCTACTTTACATCAATCAAGGACAGGGCTGGAACTGAGTGAATTGCCCCAGCCCCTATCAAGTACCCAGGTTGTCAGGCCTCACCTCCCCCCCTGCCAACACCAACATAACTGGTGGACTGGCTGAGGAGCCACAGTGCCCCATGTGACCTAGGCGGGCACAAACCTCTAGAGCATCTGCTCATCGGAGGGAACTGGATCACAGCCCTGCAGGGTTACCAGAGACTGGGTGTGACAGAGGGGCAAGGTGGGCAAGGAGGCATCAACCTTCCCAGGTTAATTGACTGGCTGGGGGGGGCCTCCTGAGCTCACAGAACCCTGGAGCAAGTTATACTAAAGCTGCCAGCAGACTCCTGCTATCTGGTCACCAGAGATTTTTCAACTCTTTGATTTGAGGTTGGTACTGGCTGGGACAATTGATTGGGACCTCTTCAACTGGGCCAATCACCCGAGGTCTTTCCAACATTGTACACTGGGTGTGTGGTAGTGGGACAGTTTGATTTTCCTTTTCCAATAGTTGTAGAATTGTGAGGGGCGTGGTGACATAACTACTGGTATTCCTCCACAGCTCAGATTCCAACACAGAGTAACCAATTCACTAGGGTAAGACAGAGACCAGCTGAAAATAAGACAGAACCACTTAACCCCACCACATCAAGAAGGCCCCCAGTTTTGCAGGCAGTAGCAAAGTATGGGTTGGCAAAACTCTAGGGGAAAAGGTACAAACACCAGTCCCAGCTTACAGGCAAAGGAAGGACTGGTCAATCACTACTCCTAGAACCCCAAACCCAACTTATCCTTACCTACTCACCCAACCAAATGGTGGTACAAAATACATACGGGGCAGAATCAGCAGAAAAGCTCTGGAAACATGAACAACCAGAGTAGATCAACCCCCCCAAGGAACAATTTGGCAGACACAAATGATGATCCTATGGATAAACAGAGGGCTGAGAGGTCAGAAATCAAATTCAGAATTTGGATTGCAAACAAGATCAATAAAATAGAGGAAAAATTGGAATTAGAAATTCTGGGAGCATTTCAAAAATTGTCTCAAGAAGTCAAGGAATTCAAAGACCAAATGACCAAAGATTTTGAC
>CAUYON010024880.1:0-11927 GCA_963573935.1 Arctocebus calabarensis | reverse complement strand
GCCCTACTCCTTTGAGCCATAGGCACCACCCTCTCTCAGCACCATTTATTAAACAGGGATTCTTTCTCTTGTTTAAGATTAGATGACGATATGAGGCTGGGTTTATCTAGGTTCTCTGCTCTATTCCATAGATCTATGTCTGTAATTTTAGGCCAATACCAAGCTGTTTTGATCACTATAGACTTGTAGTATAAGATGAAGTCTGGTAATGTGATGCCTCCAAATTTGTTCTTATTCATAAATTTTCATTGGCTATATCTCATTTTCTATATCTGGGGAATGTGGACTAACACAATGGTTATTAGTGTTCCTAGGGAACAAAACCTAAATCAGGTTTTAGAGCTGTTTTCCCTACTTTCCTTGAGTCAATCATTAGCATGTCACTGTTAAGAACTAAAGTGTTAACAGCCACTAAAGTGTGAATACATGTAGTAATAATGCATTTGTTAAAACTTTCTCTGATGGTTAACCAGGATAGAATATTGGCATAGGAAAATGTACTAGTTAGTGTAAATCTCAGACTTTTAGAATTACATTGGAATTCATAAATACTGACTATGAAATTGAGTGGCTGTTTCTGGCTGGTATCAATGCATGGGAATCGAAAAGTTGAGCATAATTTATCACAAAATTCAGATGAAGTGTTGTCAGGGTTCTCTGTGACCCCAGTCTAGGATGGTGGTTGATGAGGAAGATGGCACTGGAAGCAGCAAAAGACTTTCACACAAACTTAAGTGTGTAAAAGCCTGAAACTCTGAGGAGGCATATATAGTCCTTCATGCCTGCTGGCAACTCAAGATGTGCAGCATTGGTCCTGCTTCTCAGGGGTCTTTTATTTGGTACAGAAACAGAGTAAAAACATGGGAGATAAATGAAAGGGGAGCTCAAAGCCTCTGGGATGGTTGGGTAAAGAGTAGTAGTTGGGTAAAAAAGAACATAGAGTAATGAAACATCTGAAATGGCTAGATAACATGTATGAGGAGAAGAGAAGGGCAAAACCAAGTTTCTTCCCTTTTGTGCTATCTTAACTTCCCCTAACTGGACACTTTACTCTGAGTGGAAGGCCTATGATGAATTTAGCCTGTCTGCCTCCCACAAAGTATAAAAATTATAATACCACTATAGACATTTATAAAGAGATTCTGCCATTGTAGGAAAAGGGAAAACTCACTGAAATCTGAGTTTTAATCCCAATAGAGAAAGAGTAGGACACAGTTGCATGGTGACATCTGGATTCATGATTTCAACTACTTTAGGATTCCACATGTCTGTGGATCCATTGGAAGGGCAAAACTTGCTTTCTTCATTAGCATAAAGGTTCATTAGTTACTTGAAGTTAATACAGGGGCTTTTGTTAGATAGGGTGTTATGCACCACCTCCCTAAGGATTCAATCACACCTCTCCTCCCAGTCAGCAAATAACAAGGGTAGAGTAATAAATACATATAACTAGTCTAATAAGAGAGGAAAGGGACTATATACTGAAGAGCTACTGGCAACTCAAACTAGCAAGAGCAAGAATACATATTGAATTGTATCCTGAAGGTGCTGGATTAAGATCGGATACAAAAAACATAAATTTGGATATATCTTATCCAAAGTAAAGAAAAAAAATATTGAATCTCATCACTCAAACCATTAATTAAGAAGCATAAAAGTTAGTATCCTTTTGAGGTTTCAGAAGCAGGGTATTGCAGTTAAGGATATTGTTCTAACTCACCTGCTGGGTGACAGAGTAAGGCTATCATCTCTGCATGTTACCTAAAGAAGTGAATGGCTTTGTAGTATGTATGTCTTTGATAAAGGCTGCCTTCCCACTTGGACCATATGATTTGGCAAACCCAAAGTCACCAGAGGTATCTGGAGTGAAAGCAGTGCCATTTGCAGTTTTCAGCAAGACCCAGTGTGAGAATCAAAAAATAGACCCCTGGGGTTCCAGAGGAAGGTTTGTAATCTGCAGCAGAGAAATGTTTATCATCAGAAAATCTCTGCTGGAAAGTCACTGGTTTTGAGTGGAGATGAAGCGGTTCACTGCTTAACAATAAATGACCATGTGGCCAGAGCCTCCTATCATGAGCTGTTTTTCCTAAATTACCTTGTAGAAATTTTATGGCTTCAAGTCTTTAGTACATCTTGAGTTAATTTTCATATCTGGAGAGTGACAGGGATGTAGTTTCATTCTTTTGCATATACCTATCTAATTTTCCCAGGCCTATTTACTGAATGGTGTGTCCTTTCCCCAGTGTATGATTTTTCTACTTTGGAGAAATTCCAATTTTTTTGTGCCTACATGGCTTTATTTCTGGGTTTTCTCCTTGCTCCGTTGGTCTATGTGTCTGCCTTTATACAATTATTATGCAGTTTTTGCAAAAACATCCTTGCAGTATAATTTGAAGCCATATAAGATGATGCCGCCAGACTTGTTCTTCCACTTAGGATTGCTTTGTCAATTTAGTTTCTTTTTCAGTTCTATGTGAAAGTTAAGATTTTTTTCTCTAGATCTCTGAAAAAATGATGTTGGTATCATTTTGTTGATTCTTTAAATTTATGAGCATGGGATATTTTCCATTTGTTTGTGTCATCTATGATTTCTCTCACCAATGATTTATACTTCTCTTTGTAGAAATCTTTCACCTCCTTGGTTAATTATATTCCTAGGTATTTTATTTTCTTTGCAACACTTGATTGTAAGTTTGACTTTTATTAGTGTCCTGAAATACTTCTGTTCTGTCTGTATTAATATGTAAACTAATACTTTACTGAACTTATTTATCAATTCCAGTAGTCTTTTGTTGGAGTCTTTAGGGTTTTCTAGTTATAAGATTATACCATTAGCACACAGGGACAATGTCATCTTTTTGGATTTGAACGTCCTTCATTTCTTTCTATTGACTGTTTGCTCTGGATGGGATTTCTAGCACTATGTTGTACTCAGGGGGCACTGTTGTCTTGTTCCATTTCTGGGGGGGAATCCTCTCAACTTTTCCACATTCAGTATGATGTTGGCTGTGGGTTTGAAATATACGGCTATCATTATTTTGAGAAATGTTCCTTCTATTCCTAGTTTGTTAAGTGTCATTATCATGAAGGGCTGCTGGATTTTATTAAATACTTTTTCTGTTTATATTGAAGTGATAGTGTGGACTTTGTTTTTAGTTTTATTTATGCAGTGAATCATGCTTATTAATTTAAGTATGTTGAACCTTCATTGCATCCCTAGGCTAGGACCCTCCCTGTCTTAGTCTTATTACTTTTTTTTTATGTGTTCTTGATTTTGTTTTAGCTGTAGCTGTGAACTCATTTGGCTGTGAACATTTTGTTGTTGAGAGATTTTTTTTTAATGCTATTCTAATCTTTCTACTCATTTTTTGTCTGTTAAAGGTTTCTATTTCTTCCTGATTGAAACTTGGGAGGTCATGTGTTTGCAAAAATTTATCGATTTCTGTGCATAGACATTTTCACAGTAGTCTCGGATGGTATTTTATATTTTCAATGGTACCAGTTGTAATGTCTCCTTTTTCTTTTTATTTCTGATTGAGCTCCTTTCAATATTTTTTCTTCTATTTCTGGTTATGTGTATCCAGTCAGTGGTATATCTTTTAAGGGAACCCACCTTTTATTTCATTGATCTTCTGTATTTGTTTTTTAGTTTCTATTTTGTTCAGTTCTTCTTGGATCTTTGCTGTTTCTTTTCTTCTGCTATCTTTGAGTTCAGTTTATTCTTCTCTTTTTATTTCCATACGATGTAACATTAGGTTGTTATTTTATTCTTTTCTGTCTTTTTGATCTAGATATTTAATGTAGATATTTAGTACTATGAACTCTCTTAGCAGTGCTTTGAGATGTGCTCTTGGTGTATCCTAGAGATTATGGAAGCTGTGTCATCTCCGTTGTTCAATTCAAAACATTTTTATTTCCATCTTGATTTTGTCATTGATCCAAGGATCATTCTGCAGCACATTGTTGAATTTCCCTGTATTTGTGTCATTTTGAGAAGTTCTCTTGGAATTGATTTCTAGTTTTATTCCACTGTGGTCTGAGGAGGTACGTGGTATGATTTCTGTTTTTTCTGAATTTGCTGAAATTTTTTCTGTGGTCGAACATATGATCTGTCTTGGAAAATGTCCCACGTGCTGATGGGAAGAATGTACATTCTGCAGTTTTTAGGTAGAAATTTCTGCAAATGTCTATTAGGTCCATTTGTTCTAGAGTTCTGCTTAAGTCCACTGTTCCCTTTTTGATTTTCTGCCTTGATGTTCTGCCAGTGCAGTGTTGAAGTTCCACCTATTACGATGTTGCTGTTTATTTCTTTCCTTAGATTTATTGATTTACTAGATTTTTTTTATGAATCTGGGAGCTCCCATGTTTTATATATATATATATATTTAGGATTCTTATATGTTCTTTCGAATTCATCCATTTGCCATTATCTAGTGACTGCCTTTAATTTTTTGTACGGTGTTGACTTTAAGTCTATTTTATCTGAGGTAAGAATAGATACTCCTGCTTGCTTTTGGTTTCCATTTGTGTGAAATACTTTTTCTAACCCTTCGCCTTGAGTCTATAAAAGTACTTGGAAGTTAAATGAGTTTCTTGGACACAGAAAATATTTGTTATATTTGTTTTTTTTAAATCCATTCTGCCAATATATATCTTTTAAGTGGGGCATTTAGATTGATTACATTCAATGTTAATATTGATATGCCAGATGCTGTTCTGGTCATAATGTCCTTGTTACTTTACTGCTTTGTTATTCCCACTTGGGTTACTGTTTTATAAGAACTGCGAATTTTAAATTCTGGCTACTTTGCACTGGTGGGTATCAGTTTTTCTGTTCTGTGTATAAAACACCTTTAAGCATTTCTTTGGGGCAAATACAGTAGTAACAAATTTCCTTAGTGATTCCTTATCTGTGACAGATTTTATTTTTGCTGTGTTTATGAAACATAGTTTGGAGAGTACAAAATTTTGCCTGGCAGTTATTCTGTTTTATAGAAGCTTAACATGAGACTCCAACCCCTTCTGACATGTAAAGTTTCCCCGAGAAGTGTAGTGTTAGTCTCATGAGGTTTTCTTTGTAAGTTACTTGATGCTTTCATACCACAGCTTGTAGAATTTTTTCCTTCACTTTCACTTTGGCCTGACGGATGATTTGTGCCTTGGTGATGTCTTACTTGCTATGAGTTTTCCAGCTATTCAGTCACTTCTACCGATATTAGGGAACTTTTCTTTCATTGTTCTGTTAGATAACTTTTCAGTGTTTTTTGATTTTTCTTCTTCTCCCCACTTAAGCTTCTCATATTTGTTTGCTTTATGTAATCTCATATTTTTGAGAGAGATTATTCAATCCTTTTCATTCTTTTTCTTTTCTTTCCATTTTTGACTGAGTTATTTCAAAAGCCCTTTATTCAAGCTGTGAAATTTTTTTTTGCTTGGCCTAGTATGTTAAATTTTTCCACTGTATTTTGAAGCTCCCTAAATGACTCATTTCCAAAAGTTCTGTTATATTTTTTCATGGGTTATTTATCTCTTTAGTGAATTTTTAATTCATTTCCTGAATTATTATTTTAGTTCCTTTGTGGTGGTTTTCAACTTTATCCTAATTCCTACTGATCTGATACAACCCATATTCTGAACACCCTGACATTTCAACAATTTGCTTTTTGTTCGTGTCTATTGCTAGAGAACTAGTGTGATCTTTGGGGGTGAGGTGTCAAAACAGTTTATTTTTTCATGTCACCGAAGTGCTTAAGCTGGTTCCTTTTCATCTGGAACATATTCTCTTAGCTCAAAACAGATATTTTGTGGTACACCTTTTCTCCTCTGCTGGGAACTCATTGATGAATGAGGAGAGGGTGTGGTCCCTGGATTTTGAGCTTGAGGGCTGCTCTGGGAGATTGAGTTGGCAGGAGAAGAGCAGATGCATTCCGACCTGGAACACTGCTTCTTTCCTGCATTTTTCCATTTCCCTGTGGTTATCACAATCCAAGAAGGTATGGGAGCATATTCATTTTGAGGGATGGGCTGGTCTTCAGGCCACTGTTGAAAACATGGGTGGAAGTACAGAGGGGTCCTGTTGAGATGTATGGCTATGAGGTTTGACTCCATCTGGGCTACCCAACAACAGTTGCATTTGTGTCTGAGTGAGGCTACTTTGGCAGCAGCAGCTGGTGCCAGGGCTGTGGGCATTTGGTCTCCCTAGGTCTGGCTATGATGGTGGCACCATCATGGACATTATTTTTCCTCCCAGGTCTAGTCAGTGGTAGTGCGACCCAGGTGCTGGGAGCGATGACTATGCTAACCAGATAGTGGTGGCAGGTGGTGGGACCCATGGGCACATGCTGTGCCTGGGTCCCATGGCAGCAGTGGCTGGGCAGAGCTAGGCGGCAGCCATCAGCATAGAGGCTCTGGGTAGTTTCTGTGCCCAGGTCCCACAGTGACAGAGGGTGCATGTGGCCCCCAGTCACTGGGCTTGTAAGAGCCCCTTCCCAGAAACGATAGACACAATGCTTTAGGGCTGGAATCTCAGAATGTCAGCCGTAGTGCCCAGGGTTCAGAAGCCAGCAGGACCTTACTGTGCTTTCTCTCTAGAGCAATGCCACTTCACAGTCCCCAGGCAGCTCCTGGCATCAGTCCAGGGACTTGCAGTGGTAGAGAGGCCTTCCACAGCTTGAATTATAATGTCCATGGGGAATGTGTGTAGGCTTGAGGTTGTGTCCTCTGTCCCTTCCCAGCATGTGACACTTTCATTGGGTACCTCTGGTCCTGCTGAATGGGCCACCCCACTACTCTGTGCTTCACTTTGGGAGCATTTCATCACCTGTCTGTTGATTCCCAATGTTCTTTTTTTCTTTTGCAGTTTTTGGCCGGGGCTGGGTTTGAACCTGCCACCTCCGGCATATGGGGCTGGCGCCCTACTCTTTGAGCCACAGGCGCCACCCCCCAATGTTCTCTTTTAGACAATCAATTTAAATGAGACAGTCTACACTCCACTTTTTAATTTTTTATTTTTATTTATTTTTTGTTGTTGTTGTTGAGACATAGTCTCACTATGTTGCCCTTGGTAGAGTGCTATGGCGTCATAGTAACCTCAAACTTTTGGGATCAAGTGATTCTCTTGCCTCAGCCTCCCAAGTAGCTGGGACTACCAGCACCCACCACAACAACCAGCTATTTTTTGTTGCAGTTATCATTGTTTATTAGCTGGCTCAGGCTGGGTTCAAACTTGCCAGACTTGGCTGGCACTGTAACCACTGTGTTACAGGCGCTGAGCTCTGCACTCCACTTTAAATCTTCTCCATGAGTCCAGCTTGTGCCCACTGGTCCTACTCTACCATCTTGGTATTTCTCAATGGGAACTACAGAAGTACAGTTTTATTCTGTTAGTTCCTTAAAGGAAATATTTGGGATTTAGTTGTTTTTATCTATAAGAAAATAATTTAAAGGAAAATCTTAATGAATATAAACAATATAATAATAAAATTATTGTTAATATTATTATTTTATCAACAATAGCAATTTGAACTGGATGCTTTCTCTGGTTGGTCTAATTCATAATTCACTGTCACTATGTCATCTAACACATTTATCTTGCTAATTAATATTTCCAGGAGGTAGTTTGTGCTACAACTCTAGACACTTTCTCTTCAACTAGATGTCTCTAAGCTACCTAAACTTAACTGTCCAAGCTGAAGTATTCTTTTGTTCCAAAAGATATTTCTTTTCTATATTCCTAAGCTTAGTCAATGGTACAACTTCCCCCCATTATTTGTTCAAGTTCCAAGTCTATGTATCATTTTCAACTTGGGATTCCTTACTACTTATAATCTGGATATTAAAACTTCATCATTCTAACCCACAAATAATTCTTAAATCTATCATGTCTTTTCCTATTCATACTACCACTTTGGTTTTTCATATTCTGTATTCTTTTAACTGATAATTCCCTCCTGGTTTGGCACTAAAATCTTCATCCTCCACTGTTTCACCAGAATGACCTTTATAAAATACAAACCTCAGTAGTTTAGACTCTTATATAAAACAGCCAGAACTCTTCATTGCCAAAGTCAATAATCCCTTAAAAGGGCAGCATATACTCCAAGAAATGTGCAAGATGAGTTCATTGGGTACCAACATGAATGTGAACAGTTATTATTATTAAATTTTATACTTTTGACTTTTAAAAAGTTATATTTTTGTGTATTTTAGAACATATTAAATCTGCTAGTCTATCTGCCTCCTGATTCTGTAAAAAATGTGTATAAACAAATATTGAGGGTCTATGTAAAAAACATTTTTAGTAACAGGTGTGCACCATCAAAATAATTTGAAGATCTGATACAGGAAAACAAAAGTCAAAACTTATTAGTAGGGCCGTAAAGCTCTTGCCGATGTGGCCTCTGCCAGACTTTCTATACTTATCTGTTCTGCTGTGGTTAGTTATTCCTGAAAGCAGATATTGAACATTAGGAATGGAAAAGGTTTACTGGGAACTAACACTTGTGAAAGGAAAAGAGAAGAAACATATTTGGGCATGATGCAGATAGGACAAAGTCTTTGTCAGTCCAATAGGAATTAAAAGAGTCTTGTTTTGGGAAAAAATGACTCAGCCTTTTATCACTGTAAGGGGCCACCTTGAAAAGAGCAAGAGATGGACCCTGAAGCAACAAATGATTGGGAGCTGTGAACTAACTACACTTCTAATATCTTAAAGTGTGATCTGGGTGGTGCATCTACATGCCTCTTGCCTACTCTCATCTGCTTTGATGCTCTCCATCCAGAAACACTTGGGAGTCACCTCAGTGACATTTCCTCTGCCTGAAAATGCATGGCCCTTGGGTTCTTGCAGTATACTTGAGTGAAAAACCAGACTGTCTGGGTTCAATCTTAATTGTTTCTTACTTCTTTGAACTTAGGCAAATTACTAAATCTTTTTATGTACTTATAATAATTGTTTACACTTTCTCAACCGTAATAACAAATAGGGTCTAACTCAGGAAGTTGTCAAAGGTTATATGGTTGGTATATTAAAATGTTTTAAACTAGTGCGTACATATAATATATACTCAGAAAATATTAGTTGCCAAAAAAAAAAAAAAAGAAAATATTAGTTGCCATGAAATCTTATCGTATATTCAATTAAATTTATGATTAGAATCTCCCTCAAAGTTCCCTTTCAATATTAGGCCAACTGCTATTATTAAAACGTATAAAGTTGTGTTCTAATTGTTCATTGACATGTCAGTTTTCCACAATGTACTATAAGCTGCATGAAAGAATAAACTTGGTTTATATTTTGTTTATAAACAACAATGCCTGGTACGTAGAAAACAGAAGAGGAAGGAAGAAGGGAAGGAAGGAAAGAAAGAATAAAATAAGTAAAGAAGGGAGGAATAAATAAATGGAGGGAGGGAGAAAGAAAACCAGGTAGGAGGAGAGGGGAAAGGGAGAAAGGAAGAAAGGAAAAGAATGACTAAAATTTAGTTATGGGTGTTACATTAGCTTTGTTGCCTGTTCAAATACTCAAAGACTTAAGTGGTTTACAACAACCGTCAATTGTTTTTTCAAAAAATAGGCAATTTGCGAGGCTATCTTGAGCCCAGCTGTCTCTGCATTATATAGCATTGGTTAGGTTGGCTACTTTCAAAATGGCTCACTGATACGTCTGGTAACTTGCTATTGGTGCTCTCAGCTGGGAGGTCATCTAGGAATAGATTGGGAAGTAAGTTATACCTTATGTGGATCTTTTCCTTGGGCTGATTATATTTCCTTGGACATGAAGTCCCAAGAAAATCAGGCACAAGTTTTATTGCCTCTTATGATCTAGCCTTTAAAATCACGGAGTGTTACTTTTGCTGCAGCTGTAGACCTGTCCTTCATCTCAAGGGAAAGAATTTCGAAGTCACATTGTAAGAAAAGCATGTAGAATGAGAATTATTATTAAAGCTATTTTTGGAAATTGCAATTTACCGTAGGTATGGTGATGATGATGGTAGTTTTTGGTAGCTCATAAAATAATGACAACACAAGACAGTTGAGTACAATTGCAAAGTAGAGTGTGATAAAGTGATGAAATAAGTAAAGTTTAAAAACGCAATGTGGGAAGCAATCTGAGTATAAAATGCCTGGGGGTGGTGGTGAGATAGGAAAAATCTCTTCCTCTTTGCCCACATAAATCCCACTTAAAGTTGTAAACAGGCTCCATACTAGGTGGCTATAGTGAGTTTTTTTGTATGGAAGCAAATAAAAGGAAAAGCATGAAAAGATTATGATGATCGTACTAATCCATAGTACTTTGTAGACTGTTGTGTCCATTCTCATACCCTTTCTTTTTGAATCTCACCTGAAATAAATGATCCAATGAAAACAACCCCCCAAAATGAGTAAATATGGCAGAAATAGTTCAATAAATCTACATAAAAGATAAAGTAATTGAAACTCTTGTTGCTAGTGAGTGAAACAGTTAGTCATAGACAAAATGTCATAGATTTCTAAGCTGTGCTTCCCACTCTTCTCTTTTTTGTTTGCAGCTTTTGGCCAGGGCTGGGTTTGAACCCACCACCTCCAGCACATGGGGCCGGCACCCTACTCCTTTGAGCCACAGGAGCCACTCTTTTTTTTTTTTGGTAGAGACAGAGTCTCACTTTATCACCCTCGGTAGATAAAGTATCACCTGTGGCATCACATACCTCATAGCAACCTCCAACTCCTGGGCTTAAGCGATTCACTTGCCTCAGTCACCCGAGTAGCTGGGACTACAGGCACCTGCCAGACAAAAAACGCACGGCTATTTTTTTGTTTTGCAGTTCGGCTGAGGCCAGGTTTGAACCCGTCACCTTCAGTATATGGGGCCGACACCCTACATGATGAGCCACCACTCTTCTGTTTATGACCTTGTGTTCATAATTTTAAGGCACCTATATCCTCACATCATGCTTTAACTATCTGAAAATAATCAAATGCTTTTGTTGCCAATTGTTTCCAACAGTGACCTCCCCATCACAAAATATGTGTTTATTACAGGACTTGTTCCATTTGATTCCCGTTACCATTGATTGTACACATTTGCCTTTTAAACTCGCTTATAAATCTCTAGCACAGGGACTATTTGTTATCTGTTATTGCGTGATTCCTATAGTGCTAAACACACTGATTGGCACATGTACAGTTATTAAAACTATTTATTAGGAACACAAGTTAAAGAGATGTTATCAACTAATAGTTCTTATGCTTCAGAGGTATAATCCATTTTTAAAACTTAAGTATCTGTCACCTTTATTTCCTATGTATCAGAGTAGTTATGGGTGCCAAACAGTAGTTATGAGTTACAAATGCTTGCCTTTGTATCCAGACGCTGCTGCTCACCAGCTGTCAGACATGTAGCCAAGTAACTAAACTTTTTTGCTTAGGATTTATGTAAGGGGGAGGTGATAATAATAACACTGCCTCATGTGTTGAGATGTTTTAATGACTTAGCACTTGTATAGCTATTAGAACAGTACATTGCACTTAGTTAGACACTATATATTGTCATTAAAATTTTGATCTTCTCTTGGTGTCCTATGCATATTTCATTAATACTTTTTATGTCCAACTGTTTGTTATATCCTAGTACTTAACTTTTATATACTGAGTCTCCTTTTTCTTTCTTTCTTTTTTTTTTAATTGTTGGGGATTCATTGAGGGTACTAGAAACCATGTTACACTGGTTGCATTTGTTGGGAAAAGTACCTCTTACAATCTTGTTTTGCCCCCAAAAGGTGTGGCACACACCAAGACCCCAAGATCCCACCCCCCTCACTCCTTCCCTCTCTCTGCTCTTCCTTTCCCCACCCCTCCCTCATTCTTCCTCTCTCTGCTCTCCCCTTCCTTCACCCCCACCGTGTCAATAATTGTCATTAATTGTCCTCATATCAAACTTGAGTACA